>OMKZ01056027.1:2923-15526 GCA_900302535.1 Neoniphon sammara
CTTCAATGGCAGTTACAGCCTTGCCTGCTGTTTACATGAAGTAGACGGTCCACAAAAAGGCCAAGTGAATGTTTGATGGTCTTGTTTATTACTTTTTGGCCTTTAAGCCTAAAGACAATGGACACATGAATAGTGCAATAGAGGTTTAGCTCAATCGTAGGATGCTGTGTTTTCTATTTTGTACAGAGAGCTTTTGAGGTTTTTCTCTTTTTTCCATTTGAGTATGCTTTTAAAAATTAATTGGGCAATTCTCTCATTGTAATTTTTGTCTGTATATTGTGAGCTGTGTGACTCAGACATGAAAGGACACATTGATTAGAAACATCACTTACCTTGAGCAGCCTGGTTGCCAAGAGAAACCGCTTCCAGCTCTTCCAGTCATTGCCATTCCATGGCAAGATATGTTTTCAACACATCAGACAGTACATACACACGAATGAAGAAACAAAGAGCACAGCCTCTCAATGCCTCTATTGAAATCCCTCGACTTTGATATTGTAGGTCAGCCTCGCCTGAAGCACAGCAACAGGAAGAATCAAAGCTTGAAGGATAATGGTGTTAGTTTCTGGGCTTGGATGAACTTCTTAGAGTCTGATATAGGTTGTTAAAGGCTGATACAGATACTATCTCTAAATCTGAACATCTAAAAATTTTTTAAATATTCAGTATTTAAATTTTTTAAGAGGTAAGATAAGATTTGTGTTCTTGTCAGAGTTTCTGTTGAAACAGAATTTAGACCATGATGGGACACTTAAACTCATGCTCATTCAACATTCTAGACAGAAGCCTAGAATGTTGATACTGCTACTACTAAAACGACTTCTACCACTACCACTACTACTGCAACTACTACGACTACTGATAATATTAAATAGATGTATTGCCAATTAAAATGTCATATTAAAATCAGTTTAGGGTGTGGGCTTCTCATAGACAACATTAAAACAACAATAAAAGGCTGATATTGACCACCCTGACACCTTAAAGACTTGGCACAACTTAACTTGATGCTGCATTAGTGCAACCTGGCTATTTCACAATTCTCAGTCAGTTTACCTAAGAGTTATTCTTATGTTAAATGAAGATGACTTCCATTCTTCTACTAGTGCCATTATCTGTGGCTACAAGTTCTGTTGTTTCTTCAGCTGTTAGTGCACAAGCAAAAGGTTTTGGGAGATTTCCCCTTTGATAGACTTGTGGTTAAATGATGGAAACGCAGACACCAAAATCATCCATGTGTCCCCAGTAGATCATCTACTCCGGTGATTCAAGCTAACACTTCAGCATACACTATGCTGAGTGATAGTAGGCCACTAGCATCATCTCATAAGGAGGACAATGAGACCTTGTAGCAGCTCTATATGCAAGTGTGGTAGTTTTGTGATGGCAAGTCTTAAAATCTATAGGAAATGTGAGAGAAATATGTAAAAGAAAATTGAAAAATTCTTTTTGTACTGTTATGAGCTAATTTTCCCATAGGCAAAGGCAGACTGTGTACAGCAACAGGTGCAGTGGATGAAGTATGTGGTTTCACTACAGAAATAGTTAAAATAAATAAATAAAAAAGACCTACATCACTATTGAATTAATGATTTTCAAGTGTTAGCATGGAGCCCTCTATCACTCAACATGATGCAGCTGTGAAGTATTAGCATGGAGCACCACAGCCATGATTTTGGTTTCTATATTCTAGGGCTGCCACCTGAAATTCATTTTTCTTTTTCTTTATTCCCTTATTTTTTGTTTCCTTTTTTAAGATAGTCACTGTGCACTGCAGTACCACAATGAAATAGATCAAATGTAGTGCACCTTCATGATTACAGTGACATATAGCAACATGTGGTCACAGACAAATCAAGAGACACACACACTCTGCTGCCTATAGTATTCTTGTAATATTTCTTTAGTAATTCAAAAGCGTGGCTGCTGTTGAAAATATGCATGCCATTACGTCGCTGTAAGTTACAGGGAAAACAATTTAGGTCTATTTAGGCATAAGATGTGTAATCATTTAATTGTAGACAAAGCTGCACTGTAATTCAAATTGGCCAGCAATTAAATATTAAATGCTCAAATATCTTTGTTGCAATTCATTATGAGTGATTATAACTGCTTTGATTTTTATTAATATGGTCTATCAACAATCAACAATGAAACTTGTGCCAATGCATTTTCTGATTGCCAGAAAGACAATAAATAAAAAAAATTAAAATAAAATAAAGAATTGCCGTAGTGAGTGAGTGAATCTGATTCGACTGAGGATGTTCTGAGTTGAGTAAAGCCCTACTGTGTTCTCATCACTTACTGGCTAAACTGGCCAACAAAACAATCGATGTATTGATGTATTCCTTTATGAAAACCAGAGGGGTTGAGCAGGATTTGTAACTGACACAAACTGAATGAGAGACACAGGGAATGAGATGGATGCTGACAGATGACAATGTGACAAGGAGCAGAAAAACCACAAGAGACTCAGAACCAGGTTCAGAGGAAGAGATCAGCAAAGAATGACATTAAAACAAGAGAGACGCGGAGAGAAAGCAGACCTGTGTGTGTGTGTGTGTGCCTGACCTGAGTTTAAACTCCTCTTCCCTCTGTGTCCCCCTGCAGGAGAGAGTGTCTAACAGAAAAAGTAGCTTAACCAGACGGAGACACACACCTCAGCATAGTGAAACAAAGGGAGTTGAAACTCAGGGCAGACACACATAAACACACATGCAGACCAATACACTAACACACATGCAAATAATACAATCCATGCACATCTATCTAGATCAGTTTAATCAGTATGATCTAGAATATAATTTTTGGTGTCAGAATGGAATGAGCACTTGAGTTGAAATAATACTTCAATAGCAACTTTTGGCAGTGTGTGCGTGTATTTTTACATTTGTGCTCATATGAGAGTGTGTGCACCTTTGTCACTGAATATTAATATGTTGGAGTCTGGTTTCTTTAATTATGGTGATCATTCTTTTTCTTTTAGGAGTCTGCTCTATATCATATTTAATTACCTCTATTAATAATCCTGAGGCAAAAACAGAGTTGGAGATGAAAGAGAGGGAAAGAAATAGTGAGAAATACAATAGCTGTTGCTTTATGTTGTAACCAGATAACAGAGAACAACCAAACCCAGCTGCAAAAAGTCTGCAGATTGTTTACAGGCGAAGTTCATTGGTGACAAGTGTGCACAGTAAGCTTTGCCAAAGTATTAAAAAGAGTGTGCTTGTGAGCCTTTGGGTTTATAATCCCCTAAGAGTGAGCAATACTTTGTATGTGTGTGCACATTAGATGGAAACTCTTTGATTGTTGGCTCTTACTGCACAGGTTTAGTAAAGGTGTGTGTATTTCTCTGTGTATGATTGACTGGGTGTTTTAGCTTCTGTTTGTCTTCTTGTCTTTGTGTTTGCAGAAAGTTCTTCTAAAGAGCATTCCTACTTGTAAACTGCTCTCAACATTGACAAGTGTATTTACTAGTCAGTGTCCTTGAAATGAATTCAGATTAAACTGAGAGGGCTGCTACATACAGACCAGGAGTATGTTGTGTTTAAAGGAATACTCCAAGGTTTTGGGAAAAATACCCTTTTTCCGACTTACCCAGACTGAGACCACGATTGATACCATTTTCTCACCTCTGTATGTCCACTGGTTTGGTTCCGAAGGTTAGCATTTCGTGTTAGCTTAGCATAAAGACTTGAAGTCTACAGGAGTCATTAGCCTAGTTCCGTCAAAGTGAAAAAATAAACCTTACAGCAACTTTGAAGCAGTCTTAAAAAATTCAAAGACGTGTATTTCAAATATACATGATATACTGTGTACATAAGGCAGCCTCGGAATTGCTATAAGGTTTATTTTTCACTTTGATGGAGCTAGGCTAATGACTCCTCTAGACTTCGAGTCTTCATGCTAAGCTAACATGAAATGCTACAAATTGGAACCAAACCAGTGCACGTAAAGAGGTGAAAATGGTATCGAACATCTTGTCTCAGTCTGGGTAGGTCGGCAAAATTTTGCCCAAAATGTTGGAGTATTCCTTTAAAGATCTGCAACACAGGCTTAAAACTCCATTATTTCAAATTACATCAGTGGAGCCTTTGATGAGAAAAGGAATTGCGGAGGCAATTTATGCGGCCTCAAATTCACTGAAAGGTTTGCAGTTCATTGCATATTGATGAAAATGATGCCCCATCATGGCGCATAAATATTGTGTATGCTGTAACAGGCAGGCAATTTCACAGTCGAAATAATAACTCACACCACTGTAGAGGCTCCAATTTCATCAGCAATGGAAGTTTGGGGAAAAAGAAAAAGTGCTTTTTCAGTAATGTCTGCCACAATTTTGGTACTCCGTTTCCACTTTCCATTTTCTACTCCAATTTTTCACTCCATTTCCATGCACAAAATGTTTCTGTGACAGCTTAGTAGACCAGAATCAGCATGTTTTATGCATGTAACATCATTAATGTCCCACAGCCCTGAATGTCTTACCTGGTGCAGCAAAAGGTGCCTCCTTTTTCAGATGGTATACATTTCTTTGATGACGGCAATATCGCAGCCTGGGAAGGTTATTATAGAACAATGCATTACATTGCATTTCAAATTCTGTTGAAAATGTAAGCCTACCTACACTTTTGGCTGGGGATACTAGACTGTGCACTGAACCCTGTCTGTGGTTAAGACACATAATGCATACCATCAGTAAACCAGGGAGTACGGCTGTGTCGAGTTAAATGTAGGAAGTATGTGGCTTTTCCATGTGCCAGGGTTCAGACCACAAACATGTATATGTCGTGTTAAATCAAATCATTGCTCCGCATAGAAATGGTTCAAAAACAATAAATACACAGGACTTTTTTGAGATTTTTATGATTTATGTCATTTCTAAGAGCCCAAAAATATCTTTGTCCTGTTTGCTTCCCCTTATGACAAGAGTGATTTATATAGGATTATAGTAATTTTTTACATTTAGTATATATGAATGACCACGTGCTGCCAGATAGTTTTGTCAGCTTTGAGTGGAGAAATCATTCCAACACCAGACTGAAGCCGTTCTCACGTTGCAAGTTAGGGTAAAGCATGTGCATCCATTTATGATCTGGTGTGGCTTCGTTCTCCCATTAAATTAAAATGACAGACAATATGGCCACCGCTCAGCACTCTGCCTCTGTGCCAGGTGTGCAGTGTGACTCATGGTGCACCTTTTGGTACTGGACTTGCAGCTTGCAGTGTGTGTGTGTATGTGTGTGTGTGTGTGTGTGTGTGTGTGTGTGTGTGAATGTGAGAGAGAGAGATAGACAAAGGCAACATTCCCATTGACCCGAAAAAGGACATTACATGCACACACATAGCCACCCGCCCCTTACTGCTCACATCTCCTTTAGGTACGGTGGCCTGCAATGGACCTTTTTCACAGTAGCCACTTTGACATACTATGGTAAACACAGGTGTTAATAATTAATTAAGGTTCTGTAGAGCCAGGGTCCTGCTATTGTTCATGCTGGCTCACTGGAAAGACTCTGCTACACTTAAATGGAACAGAAGCGTCATTAATGACATTAGTAACACCTGTGTTTACCTGCTACTTCATGTAAATAAAACACAAATAAAAAATTAAGTCACATTTTTCACAGTAGAGAGCAGTAAACTGGTTAATCAGAGCAGAAACCCCAGAAATGCCTGGTGACCGAGCTAAATAATGAAAAAATAATCCTGTTTTTCTGGCTTGAAAACAAGGCTTTTTATAGCCCTAACTAAACTCTTTGACTCTTTAATATAACCTAATCTCAGCAGCTGGCCAAGTAATTGCTGAGTCATTGGTGTTGATCAGCAATTCTACCGACCCCCACAGATATATTGTGGTCATTTTGTCCATTTCTTTAATTTCTTCCTTATTTTTCTTTCTGTCTGTTCATTCACAGGGGCAAAATGTGAGTCTCTGCCGATAATTATTTAAGATATAACCAGGAATTTTGACGTTTAACCCAGCCAGTAAACATTTCCGACCCCAACAATATCTGTAGAACCAAAACTCCGGTCTGCGTTTGATACAGGAGTTCTAGAATTCTGTTGAGATTTTGGCATGTCCAGAATGTTAACATTTGGTTAATGAATGTTAACGTTCAGCAAACATCCTATTTGTGCTGTTGCAAAGTTTTTGTCTGCAAATGTCATGGAGACTTTGGAAATGTCCAGTTTTGAAAGGTCTATATAGGTTAATAAACTCTCTTCTTGGACTAAAAAGATGGCCTTATGCTTTATTAATTGCCTGATTAGGATACACAGTCGATAATTAATATGAGCCTTTGGGGTTAGATAGGGAGAAGAGGGCAGTTTTCATATGATGTGAGGAGCGGAGAACAAAGAGTGTTCAAAAATCTACGATGGTTTTAATTTGTTGGGATGTTAATGTATCCTACTGGTATGAGGTATGAGCATGAGATAACCATTAAAGATCGATTTAACACTGAGAAGCAAACTGCTCTATGTCATTATGTTAGCTGAAAAGAACATCTGGCATTTGTATGAAATGTGACACATCAGATTAACAGCACAAAGCAAGCCCCATGTTTCCCTCTCGGGGATCAACAAAGCACATTTAACCCCTTTTCCCGACATGCAGAGTTTTGTTTTTGGAGATTGCTTTCTCTCTCCTACCTCTCCCCTTGCCGTCCACTCACTTTCCTGTGTCAGTAAAGAGAAAACAAGGGGAATGGACTGCCCTATCTCACTAATAATAAACACACATCTGTTTTTCTGACCCTGAGTGGACACCGGAGAAGAATGACTGTGGTGCTACTATCCTCTGTTGGAGCATGAACTTCCTGTGCTGATAGCTGAGAAAATACACATGCATAAACACACATAGAGCACAAACATGCACTCCCTCATTTGACATGTCATGGAGCTCCAAAACAGACACATATTAGGCCACAAACCACCACTACATAAGATTGTTTTTCATGGATCCATGTGGAAAGACTTTGTAGTTGCTGATTATTTAATTGTTAAACTGTTGCTTGGACGTGAGGTAACAGAAGCTTTGCAGTTGCATCACAAATCTTTTATTAGCAAGTCTCTGGCCATCATGGAGGTCCTCTGGAGTATTTACACAAATTTTTGGTTAAATAAAACCAGACCAGAATCAGAAAACTAGCCGCTAGCTTACCTGAAAAAGATGGTGTGTCTACATGCAGATCCATTCCATAAGGCTCTAAGTAAAACTGAATATAGGGCTCATTTATTTCCATGTGTATGTTACTGTGACACAGCAAACGGTCTTATCTTTGGCTCTATAGTCTCTAGTCCAAACCATGCAAGGTTTTAGCTTGACAAGAGTCAGCTCAGTTAACCTTAACAAATGTTAACTAGCTAACTAGCTAGCAGGCTAATTGAGTAAAGCAGCTACTGTAAATGCTAAGAAACTATAGCCCCTGCCAACTCTTGCTTCTACTAGATATTTGTATACTTTGGATATTAACAGACCTTTTTCACAGCGGCCATTTTGACATGAAAGCAGCAGGTGAACACAGGTGTTACTAATAGCGTTAATTAAGGTTCTGTTCCATTTAGGTCTAACAGAGCCAGGGTCCTGCTATTGTTCATGCTGGCTCACTGGAAAGACTCTGCTACACTTAGATGGAACAGAACCTTCATTAATGTCATTAGTAACACCTGTGTTTACCTGCTATTTACTGTCAAAATGGCTGTTGTGAAAAAGGTCTATTAATTTGTTATGTGATGTGGCTTCACTCGTGTATTTGTCCTGCTTGATGTTGTCTTGTAAGCTCACATAGGGCTGGACATCTTGAAGGCATGGAAATAAAATTAATTCATTCATTCATTTATAGATTAGCTAGTGTGCTAATATGCCAACAACAACACAGTGATGTCAGATGTACATCAGTCTGATGTAGTTTCTAATCAAAAACAGCACAGAGACCATGATAGACCAATAGACCATGTCTGTTGCATTCTGCTGAGGGTCAGCTTGTATGCTAAGAAACACAGCTATTCACAAAGCTGAGGACCTCCAATAAGGCTGCTAGAGAGTGTGTTACATCAAAGATGCCCCATTACATCACCTGAAAACTATGGCCAAGAGAGTGAAACCTATGATGGCAAAAGTCACTCCTTTACATCCTGTATTTATGATAATGTTTATGATTTAACATATAATAAAATGACTTTATTGTCCTCACTTTAACCTCATCAAGGGTGTCCCCACACCCCACTCTTATGTCAAATAACTGTAATCTTCATTCCAGCAGAGATGTGCATGCTATGCATTGTAATAATCCTTTCTTTCTTTGTTTTCCTTTAGAAACATGTGGAGGACCCTGGCACTGTCACTGCTGGTTGTACTGGCACTTGGCGCTGAGGTGAGAGAGTGTGTGTGTGTGTGTGTGTGTGTGTGTGTGTGTGTGTGTGTGTGTTCAAAGTGTTTTCTCTCAATGCACATCTATATGCCTGGATACTATACTTATGTACATGTGCTTGGCCTCCTGTTGACCTATTCATGTGAATTTAAGTGTGTTTTTAGACCCTGTGTTAGTATCTTCATGCAGTAATCAAGGGGTTTTTTGGATGCTGATGCTGAGTCAATGAAGAAACATTTTCAGCCAATCAAATTAGAGTTGTAAGAAAGAAGTGTGAAAGGGGTTTCTGCAGCTCATTGCAATGATGCTTCATTTGCTAATGATCACAGATGTGAATGCTTGAGAAATAATGTATCATTATAGTTTATAGTTATCGTTCTAATTATTGTTATAAATGGACCTTAAAAGTATAATTAAATCTGATCTAATGTTCATGTACATAAATGCACATCTGGATGACTACATTACCCAGGTGTCCCACTGTGAGGATGTAGAGTCTGTGGTGGCTGTAGAGGAGGCGTTGGAGGACCAGAGGGAGGAGGCATCCAGCCACAGCATGTCCAGTGTACTGGGACGATCCCGAGTCCAGATCCTGGCTGCCCAGTTCGAGTGCTACCTGAAGATAATCCATGATCCAGCACGTACAGAGGACGGTGAGCTCACACACTGATACAGTATTTGAGTACTTTCGTGATAAAAATGGAGTAGTGTAATCTAAAGAAGGTTTTGCAGGCATTTGCAGGGCATGCTTCAGATTTTGGTTTCCAAATGCAGGAAAGTGAAAATGTGGATCCTGTGCAGTTACATCTGGGGCAGCACTGATTTCTCAATTTCATTTTCACGTTTTAGTGTGTTTTCAAAAACTTAGAGATTGGTGGTTAATTCATTAATCACATGTCCTCACATAATACTAGTCCTGTAATTAGAATTATGACCAGCGGCATCTGTAATTTTAATTCCATATAAATCTTCCATGTCTGTATTGTTTATGACTCTGGAAGGTAAGAAATTCAGATTAAATCACAGTCTTAAAGAAGATGTGTCTTTTCAACACTTCCATGCATTTAAATTGAGATGACACTGTGTTGCTTTTATAAACACATCTTAACATATAACTGGGTACAACAAAGAGAAACAAAATATAAATAATAGTACAGCAAATGAAGGGTATTAAACGTAGAGCAACTTACAATTACAGCAGTAGCACATGATAAGCAGAAAGGTATGAATGCAGAATATGAAAAAGTATGAATTGCGGCAGTGTTTGCCGAATAACAAAAATGAATAAAACCAAAATGAATTAAAACATGTTCAATTTGAGTACAACCAAAAAATGAAATATAACAGTACACAATTAGTGAAAAAGTATGAAAAAAAATATCAAGATATGTTGATGGTACATGCTGTAGGTTCTCATTAACATAAATTATGTAGAAAAGTAGCCCTAACTCCTTCCTAATGGAGTCAAGCATTTCATTTGTGGTTGCCAGCAGATAAGTGGAAGTGTAATGATGTTTTACATCCAAGTTACAAGCAGTAATTTGAATGAAACTACAGATGAGAAAGCCTGTTCATTTTTCATCTATCAAGGTAAAATTCATATTACACTGCAGATGGGACAGCAGCTAAAGCTCACTGTCTCAGGAATTAACATCTTTGGCAACATGCTCCTGTGCCATGGCTTCCTAGGCACATTTCTCATGTTCTCGGCAATAGCCAGTGTAGTTTAGTTAAAGGTTTCATTCTAAATGCAAATACAGCAGAACCTTTCCCTTAATAAACCCTGTTGTCATATAACTTACATCAGTTTGATGCTACTGACATAATAAACATGTAGCATAATATACTGTAACATAACATGAAATTGGGAAATTGTGTTACTACTGTATTAAATATAACACAATTCAAATGATAGAACATTAGAATTTTGCTAAAATATTGATAAAATATATCAATGAAAAGTGTAAAAAATGTCATTATTACTGTACAGAATAACTGCAGCACACAGGAAAAAGAACAAAAATATATGAAAATCTACCAAAGAAAACATTTAAAAAACTGCATTATGAAATAAGTAAAATACCAACGTAAGTAAAATATAGAAAACTATCCAGATGTGCGCAATATGTACAAGAAAGAACAAGCATATGAAGAAAACAAATGCAACATTACAGTGTATATGCATGCCTTGTATTTACATTATGGGCCATGTAAGTACACAAAGTGGCAAGACACAAGATGTGAGCTGTAAAAAAATGTCCTCCTTATCAAATGTATTTAATTTGCATATGTAGATAAGTATGTGCAGAACATGTAGATCTAGATATGTGCATTACTAGCTGTTGACCCTATCAGAAAACTCCACTATACATACATATACACAGAGAGAGAGAGAGCAGAGAGGAAGTGAGTCCTTCTCTGGCCTGAAAGAAGGGAAGCTGGCTCTTTGTCTCTGTCCCGGTGCCTGTTTCTCCTGCTCAGTAAATAACTGCCTTTGAAATGTTATTTTGTGCTCCATTTCCCAACATGCCATGGTGCAACTTGCCACCGCCAGGTTTCCGTCTATTGTTGACAGCCTTCGTCGTTGAAGTCAGGCAGGACAGGTGTGGTGAGCCAGTTTGTGCACAGAGGTTATTCCACATCGCGCACCATTTGTCTTCATTTCACTGGATCGTTGATTTGATCGGTCCTGACAGGGAGTCTCTTACAAATGCAAAAGAGTTTCCTGCTTTATGTTCCGCTGCTGGCGTGGGACGGAGACTCATTACATCAATGTTATATTCTCTGCGTCAACTTGTTATGCAATACTCTAGACTTTAGTTTTTATAAAGGCTGGATATAAAAACGGATCCCTAAGTAATTTATCTGAAAAAAGAGTTTGGGTTATGTTAATTAAAGTCTTTCCAGTTGTTTGAAATTTATTCTAGTCTGAGTGTTGATACCTACCTTTTCCCTCTTTACAAACAGAGTAGAGTATATACATCATGCAATCTATCTATCCAGATAGTTTCTGTGTGATTTGGTGAGGTTTACAGTTTCTTCACCCCAATACAATGGGGCTGGATGGATATTTGTTTATGTGGCTCAAACCATCAAAAATTTACTAGTGAAAAACTCAGTGACACAGATACCCAACATAACCCACAGCCCTGGGGATGAAGCGTTTCCTTGGGAATTATTTCTTGCACAGGAACACCGGCAATCTCTATGTGGAAAATACCTTTTTTGGGGAGATGAACTGTTCCTTTAAAGAGAACGTAGATCATTAGTACTGTGGTTCCTATCCATTTCACACACCTCCTCATTTGGCATAACACTGTCTCAGTCACATTTCTGTGGCTCTCCACAGTTCTACATATAATCAGCCATAGGACTACAGCAGCATGTTACATGGCAAATGCTGCCCCCTGCAGTATTTCAGGAGATAATTCCATTTTTACAGAGGGTGGTGGGGTTGGTGGGAGGAGGGCAAAGCATTAAGTTTTATCCTCCTAGTGATGTGTTTTACATTTCCAGTTTGTGTGGAATTAACTAAGGAAAACTGAGTAGTTAGCATGAGCAGTGATAGCCATCATGGCTGAACAGACAAAGGAAAGAGCGCCACCTACAGAAAGTCAAACCATCAGAAAATCCCCCCCCGAAAAGTGCTGTCCACACTGTTTGACTGACAGGCGATTTCTGGAAAGCAGTGAGCACGGAGCACTCTTTTTCAGCTTTTTATTTTGTTTGGGATTACAGGTACCGATTTATATTTGAGGGGCACGCTGGCAGCAAGCAGCATCACACCAAAGTATCATTAAATGAATTTAATCTGTGTGGATTGTTTGGTCCACATCACAGCTTAATTAAAGCTTATATGCTTTCCTCCTTCAGCTACACTGTGTATTTTTCTTTCTCCTATTGCTACCCAGTCTGCCCCCACCACACACACACACACACACACACACACACACACACACACACTTACTTCCAAACTCTGTAATGCCTGATATCTACAACTCTTATGTCCATGCACTGCTGCCCCCTGCAGGTACTTTCTGTAACCGCACCTGGGACGGCTGGCTGTGTTGGGGCGATTCGGCTCCAGGGATGGTCATGCAGATGTGTCCTGGATATTTTCAAGACTTTGACCCTGCTGGTGAGGCGTGAAGACACACACACACACACACACACACACACACACACACACACACACGTGTGTGGGATTTATCACATCAAGACAATCAAG
>OMKZ01056029.1:0-12407 GCA_900302535.1 Neoniphon sammara
AGGCAGGTTGAGCTCATTTTGTCTCAGCTGAATTAGAGCACAACTCCTCAAGTCTCCGCAGCGTCAAAAATGAGCCAATAAACAACCCATGTTTGAGCATTATTTACGTGTCAGAAGTCCAAGTATCTTTACTAAGAGTTGATAGTATTGATAATTTTGGTTGTTGAAAGTGTTGTTTACAGTGGTGATCCGGGTCTGGTTGCACCAGCTGCAGGTAACCTCAAATGCAACCAAAAAAAAAAAAAAAATCTCTTCTTCCATGCACTCTTAGCACTGCAGCATTGCCTCACAGCAGCCATGTCCTGCGGGACCAGAGCTTAGCTTTGTAGCACTTACTCTCGTCGTTGTCTCCAACCAGTACCTTGCTTGTGTTGTATTGAAATCTCATGTGTACGTCGCTTTGGATAAAAGTGTCTGCTAAATGCCAACTGTAACTGTAACTGTAACCATGGCATCATGTAAATGGACAAAATTATGTGTCTTAAAATAAATTAGTAAAAACAGTAAATTCAAAAGTTTCAATGATTTTACCTGTAAGAAAAATCATTTTACATGTTAATGGACTATTCTCCTACACATTTTACAATACACAATTTAACGTTCAGATTCACATCCAAAGTGGAAAGTCACAATATTATTGTCTGCCTTCCATAGGTTTGCTAGAGTCAGTCATCTGTAGCGGCGTTGATAGTAAGAACTTTACTCGTCCAGCAAATTCCAATTTGTCCAATTCCATCTGACCAATATCTCCTGACTTTTCCTCCTCTGACACACTTTGGCACCTTCATTTCAATTCACACTCAGCAGTCAACTTCAGCAGCTCGCAAGTTTCCCAAAGCTCTCCCCTGCCCTGTCTGCAGACTAAGGATTCCTTCTGATAAAAGATGAATCAACTGCCTAACAGACAAGCTTCACTCTGTACACTGACCCACCCTGGACCTTTGTGGCTTCTCACAAAATTAAAAAGCAAAAGCCAATAATTGTCATTCCACACCTGAAACAGAGGTCAGCAGGGGGCAGAGCTGTAAATATAAACTTGATTTGAAATTACTTGCATTTCATCCTACCATCCCCTTGTTAAATATGAATAAGATCTACATAGCTTTCAGTAATTAAACAAACAGTGAGCAATAAAACAAAGATAAGATAATAAGATAAGATAATAAACAGATAATTAGAGATTACAGTAATGGTAAATTACTAGAGAATTAAGGTCACTGCTGTACCCTTACTACTCCACTAGAGGTCACTAGTGTATCTGCACTTATTTTGAGGCCAGGCACCTCCAGGACACAGCTGTCCCCATTACCAATTTGATCAGGATGCCATTTGGTCTCATGCAAATCCATATTTCTATATTGGAGAGATCAATCTGAATACAGACCATATGCAATTATCTCCATAAGTAACTGCAATGACTGAAAAGTCAACTGATATTTGATGTTTGCCATTTGCTGCATTTATTTATTTTTAAGAGATTAATTTCTGTTCATTTAAAGGCAGATGTGATGTAAGGAAGCTAGGTGTGTGTGTGTGTGTTTGTTTGTTTGTGTGTGTATGTGCGTGCATGCTCAGAAAGGAAAATGCTGTTTGTGATGTTAAATATTGGCCTTGTTTTCACTGCTGCTTTTTTAAAATCTTATTTCTATGCAACGGTTGTGGAACAACTGGTTTTTAAACTTCTCCAAATTACAGATGTAGCAAATTGCATGTATACCTTCACCAATGCAACAGCCTCTAAAAAGTGTTGAATTCACCTTCAATATACATGGAGTATTTTTCAAATTCTAAAACCTGACCTCAGTTTCACAACAGTTGCAAACAGGACAGTGAAAACTCAGCCAGAGTAGACCACTTCACATGCTTTATTTCAGCACCCAAAATAATTAAAAACATCTTGATTTATTATACATGTACAAAATAAGTACAGAATCTCTCCTTTAAACCATGAAAGTGGGTCTGCTTCAATTTTACTTTTTTACTCTTTTCTTTCTTTTGTAAGAAACCCTTCGCGAAAAAGAAATCAACAAACAAACATAAACAAAAGGGTGGGAGATGTGTGCTGTTTTAGTGAAGAGGAGTTATCCACAGGGCAAACAGACATAGGGATCAACGCTGAACACACGGGCAGGGAAATGATATTTAACCAGTCACTTGCTTTTATCTACAAAGACATGATTGCATGCATTACATCCGCAGTGATCACCTTTCAGAGGACCTCTGTCATGAAAACCAACACTGAAGAAAACAATTGCACTGCATAGACAACAAGACAATGAGTCAATTTTCTAGCACCAAAGGTTCTGCAGGCATTAGTGGCAATAGTTACAGTATGATAGTGATAGATTCCCTATCAAACACCAATAACTGGACCTCATTAGATTGATAATAGCACCTTTGACTGTTGTTTTTCCCCCATTAGACTTATTGTGTAAAATAAACCCTTGTGTTTAACAAAAAAAAATTGGGGGTGACTTCTAGTATGAGGTAGCCATCAAGGTATCAAAATGAAGGTGAGTCTTTGTCTTGCTCTATTAATGGTCACTTTTTCTGAGCAACATTCAGGTGTTTTTCATGAATTCAGAACAAGAAGACACTTCACACTTTTTACAATTTATTTAACACCAGAAAATGGTACATATTTGTTGTTTTCAATGTCCTTCCGCAGTGGTAAAAAAATGGCAAACGTCACCTGTGTTTCATTGTGTGTGTAGATCTTTTTTTTTTTTTCAAACTCCAGGGGGAAATTTTACACAAGCATATATTATTTTCTTGTTGCCAGTGGAAACAAAAGATTCTTTTAAAGTGTCCTTGTGGTTGGTTTCGGTTGAAGTAGCAGTCCCAAAAAAAAATGCTTCTCAGGACTGGAAAAACACAAACACTGTCTTCAGTAGAGTGGTTTTAAGCATGTGGACCAATGGCAGCCGAATGAGTTTTGAATGCATAGGAAAAGATTTAGAGATGACTGCTAGAAAAAAAACAACAATTTCATGTCCATATTTCTTTCCTTTTTACAAGAAGCAAACTGGGCCAATTTCGACGCCAAATTCCTGATCAGGTGCACCAACATCCATAGGAGCAATGTCAATGAAGGGCAGGCGGGTTGTTTTTGATGTGCTGTAGTCAATGACTGTCTTGCCCCATGAGCCAGTGTGTGACTGCGGAAAGAAGCAAAAGAGAGCAAAGGTCAGGACCCATTGATGATTTGCTTGAGTAATTCAGCAAAAGTGAGGTTTTCTACTGCACTACTTTGGGTTATTCTCTTTTCACATCCATGCCAAGTTACTATGTGGAGCGCAGTAAGGATCAGTAAGAGGTAAAAAGAGAGAGAGGCGGCGTAGCTCACCGTGCAGCCATCCTCGCTGACGCTGTATGTGAAGCGGCTGTTGCCCTCAGCTCTGATCTCGATGTCATTGGAGCCCTGGAGCATCAGGGCCTTCTTCAGGTTGCCGGTGGCAGAGTCCATGTAGGCAATGCTGTTCTTGCAGTGGTATGTGATGTTCTGAGAGGCCTGGTTGGACATCAGGCGCATGAAGGTCATCTGGATGCTGACATCCTCGGGATCAGCTCCATCGGTGCCATACTGGAACTGCATGGGAGACGGGAGAGAGGAAAAGGTTGTAGAATTCATGTGTACCTTTGCTGCTTGATTTATCTTCTGGCCGACAAGCTGATAATGGCTCTGATAGGGATTTAAGTTACTACAGCATCATGCTGATCAAAAGTGTCTGTTTTCTCACCTGGGATCCACCGGTCATGGACTCGCTGAACCAGACGTGCTTCTTCTCTCTGATGTTCTTGCTGTTGTACCAGTTCTTCATGGGGATGCTGGACTCGGCGGGGAAGACGCAAGTGGCGCCAGTCTCCATGTCGCAGTGAACCTTGATGGCATCCAGAGCAGAGCCCTGGTTGGGGTCAACCCAGTACATGCCTGTGCAAATTGAGGAACATAGTTTGAAAAGAGATTGAAGCTTAGGTCATCCTTGTATCACACCTGATTTCATCTTGGGGCGCCGTTACTACACTGATCTGGGTCTTGCATTGCACTCACCGCTCTTCCACTCGGGGTGGCACATCCTCAGGTCACGGCACATGCGGGCAGGGTTCTTCTGGGTACCCTCGGGGCTGCGGAGGTTCTCGATCTTCTGAGTCAGGGTCTTGAGGGTGGTGTCAACCTCCATGTCGCGATCGCGCATCACACTGGGGTCATCAGCACGGTAGTGGCCACCACGGAGGGGATCGGGGGCCTTCTCCTGAATAGGCTGGCTGATGAAGTCGAATCCACCACCGGGAGGTCCAGGGGGGCCGGCAGGTCCAGGAGGTCCAGGAGGTCCCTGATTACAGGTAATAGGGGATTACTTGCAGCGCTAAATTCAGCATGTGTGTGTGTTTGCACATGTGTATACATGAGCATGTGGGTATGTGTGTATTTGAAAACAAAAGATCACAGCGCAGACTTACAGCAGGTCCCATCTCTCCATTGCGACCGCGAGGTCCAGGGGGTCCGATGGGTCCGGGCAGACCATTCATGCCATCCTTACCAGGAGAACCGCTGGATCCAGCAGGTCCCTGTGAACCAAAAGCCATATGATCACTTAGTAAGGGAAAACATCAGTTCCACACAATTCCCCTTTACTGACAGACTGAAGATCATATTGTACAAAAAATATGTCAAACTGGTAAATATGTCAAGAAGAAGAATGATGATATATATTGTGCTGCTTATCAGCCTGATATTCAATATTGCTGCTTTCTGGGACATTATACGTTTACTCTATCATGATTAATTTTTCTCCCTGAAACAACACTTGCAAAGACAGACTAAGACAAAATAAAAATAGACTCTATAGGTCACACCCTAGGAATAAAGAGTTTATTTTTGCATCAGTGACAACTGGCGACAGACTGAATGTGACAGATTGTAAAAGCAGTTGTACTTACTCTAGGTCCAGCAGGTCCAGAGGCACCAGCAGGTCCTTGCTCTCCAGGGGATCCCTGGAGTCAGATGAAGATAAAAACATTCAAAATTACACCGCAGACTTGCAAATCATAATGGATGGATATCCTGTAAAGCCAAAACTACCCTGAGTCACCTGTTAAGTGCACCTTGAGTAAGAGACTGTGTGATGCGGCATATTATAAACTTTATGTGGTAATCAAAAGTACAAATTTTACATGTAGCCAGGAAGTTTATGTACTAGCCATTTTTCTATGTAACCAGCCATTATGTGGAGGTCCTCACATTCTAAAAATCTGGTTTCTGGGTAATGGGTAATGAATATTGGGATGCACCAGGCATTTCAGCCAGTGGACCAAAAAGGATAGTTTCCTTCATTGCAAGAGTGAAATGGTTACTCACAGCAGGTCCGGGCAGACCCTGCATGCCAGAGAATCCTCTGTGTCCCTTGTGGCCTCTCTCTCCAGCCTCTCCAGCCTCTCCCCTGTCTCCACGAGCACCAGCAGGGCCCTGATAGAGAGCAACAGGAGGTCAACATGTTATGCCAGGCTCACTAGCATCTGTCCCATTGCATGAAAGACTGCAGCAGTATTTCAAAAGAGGTGTAGGTAGGCTTGTGTAGGTGTATGTGTATGATGTAGTGTTGGACATACAGCAGCACCACGGACACCAGCGGGACCAGCAGGGCCGGCAGGACCGGCGACACCCTAAAGGAAAGAGGAAGTAAGAAAATCTTAGCAAGTCTCCATGTGCAGATCATAATGTTATTCAATAGCAAATTATATTTTAAAAGTGTACGAATATACTGTCATGCTAAATGAGGATTTGTATCTCCTTGAAACTGAACTAAACTCTGCAACTAAATCTGAAGAGTTAGTTATCGAAGTAAGTTACATTTTTGATCTGGATCAAAATAAGTAGGTATTAGTGATGGGCACTTACAGTCTCTCCACGGTCACCAGACTTGCCAGAGGGGCCGACGGGTCCAGGGGCACCAGGAGCACCAGGGGCGCCAGGAGGTCCAGCAACACCACTCTCACCACGGTCTCCCTACAGGAGCAGCCAAACAGGGAACATCTCTAATGAGAAGCTGTGTCAGCAATGACATGAATGATGCACAGACAGCTGATTGCTAAATGTGAAGTTGTTTTTATAAGAAAGCCATTTTTGGAGCAAAGATGAACTTGTACAAGATCAAACTGGTACTTCTTCAGGATTTCAATTATAATGAAAATATTTCTAGAGGGGGAAGCTTACCTTGGGGCCAGGAGGTCCATCACGACCGGGGGCACCATCGTGACCAGGAGATCCCTGTGGAATAGAAAGTGATGCTGGTTAATCATCACAATGTTCAGTGACTACCAACATGCTGGAGCCATTCAATGGTGAGCCTAGCTGTTTACCATCAAAGTGAAATGTGTGGGCAAACAGGACTAATAATGTACCAATAATACAGTGCCAATAACTGATTACTAAATGTCTATTTGCGATGTGTGAGGCCATGTTGTCCTAGTAACATGTTCTCAATACATCTCAGCATCAATGTCACCAAGTCAAACTCCTGCACCTTTATGCACTTGGTGTTTAAAGGAATTCTGATGCCTATTCAGCAGTCTGAGGCCTCTTACCTCACGACCAGCCTCTCCGGCAGCACCAGACAGACCAGGGGGTCCCATGGGTCCTGGGGGTCCACGCTCACCAACAGCTCCAGTAGGTCCCTGCTTTCCAGGCTCACCCTGTGTAAATACAATAGAGAAGTTACTTGTACAGATGCAGATGGAAGCTCTGAGGGGAGAAAAGTAACCTGCAAAAGTATTTTATAGAGCATAAAGTTTCCCCAATGAACACTGGTTTACTTTTTTTATCTTTGCAATTATGAATGCACAAGGCCTTACAGAGGTGGCTGGTATGTGTATACTAGTATAATTTCCACTTTGGTATTGATGCAATACTCTCCTGTTCTTTCCTGCCAAACAGTCAAATAGCGCATTTGCTTGGTGTGTCAACTGCTTTACACTGCAGAATTGTTTCTCGGAAGGCGTTAGCTTAGCTAGTTAGTATTGTCCATTTCACTCTAAAGCTTCTGTTGTCATATAGAACTTCATACGGCATAAGATTTCAATTCTTTTTTGGCCAGTATCACCAAGACAAATGCCTGACTCATTTCTGATTCTGATTTTAAACACTGCATGCTTAGCCACTCACTAACTGCACAGTAGAATTTAGCCTGTAGGATATAGCAGACTGTACTCCAGACTGGTGCTGAAGGAATACTCACAGCAGGTCCAGGCAGACCAGAGAAACCACGCTCTCCACGCTGTCCAGGCAGACCTACAATACCACGCTGTCCAGCAATACCCTGAGGTCCAGCGATACCAGGGGCACCCTGCACAGGTACAAGGACACAAGTGAGCCAGGCATACAAAAAGCTGGTGAAATACTCTACCGTGCTGTATTATAGGACATCAAAAACCACTTACAAAAAATATTAGGGGGTAATACAGCAAATAATAAATACCTAAATATTTGCTCAACTATCGTATTGTCTCCTGGATACACCTATTGTGAAATTTTAAGGGGCACGTACAGCAGGTCCATCAGCGCCAACAGATCCCTTCTCTCCGGAAGGTCCAGCGGGTCCAACGGCACCAGGCTCACCAGGGCGACCAGCAGCACCATTCTCACCACGAGCTCCTCTCTGTCCCTCTTTGCCAGCGGGTCCAACGGGTCCAGAGGGTCCAGCAGCTCCCTGGAAACATCCAGACATGTCAAGTCAACCTGACTGTCCTCGAATCATACTCTGATGAAGGCTGTGATGGCCACTGACATGCCGGTAGAATGAAGACTTTCATGTTGTCTACATTTGGTGATTATGGTTTAGAAATGACCTGACAACTGGTATGAAAGGAAATTATTTGGAAATTGGGAAGGGAGACTTACAGCAGGGCCGGGGGGTCCAACTCTGCCAGCAGGTCCGGGGAAACCAGTAGCACCCTACACACATAAACACACACAGACACACACAAACAGAATAAGAAATGATAAACTCCACTTCAAAATGAAACATAAAACAGCATCAGTGGTTTTGCCATTTTTGTTTTATTTTGTGGTATCTAAAGACTAGCTATGAGGTTGATGTAATACTTACAGGGGATCCAGCACCACCACGAGCACCTTTGGGTCCAGGGGCACCAGCGGGTCCCTATAGACACAAAAATGTATAAGTTGGATGGGAAATACAATATTTAATATAATAATATAATTCAATATAATCTTTAAATTAAACGATTGTCCTCATTATCAGCTCTGAATTTGGTAAAAGTACAAGTTATCAATGTATATGCATAAGTTTGTAAGGGTTAGGTTAATATGGTACAGGAGTCACAAAATAATGAAACCAGTACTGAATTTAGTATTGTAGTGATATAGTAATTTGAAGTATTGAATTTAGCATAGCCATGTTAAATATACTTTTTCTAAGGCTATCAACCAAATCGACAGTGATGCAATGATAGCAGAGAGGGTTGGCATGTTACGCTCTGACTGCTTACCATGACTGTACCATATGCCAGTGGTAATTAGGATGATTTGTGGGCATCTTTTATAACTCCAGAGAAACCTACCTGAGGTCCAGCAGCTCCGACAGGTCCAGCGGGGCCAGGAGCACCAGCGTCTCCCTTGGGTCCGGTGTCACCAGTCTCTCCCTTGGCACCAGGCTGACCATCAGCACCCTGTGGTGGGAGGAAAGAGAAGAAACAGTTCAAGACAGGCTTTCTTGTCCAAAAGCAAATTTGGATTTCACATTCTGGTATTAAGAGAGAGCGCTTTGCTTTTTCACCACTTCATCAGTGCATTTAAATCTAAATAAGTGAGGTTCTTACAGGGGGTCCAGCGAATCCAGCAGGTCCAGGTGGGCCAGACTCTCCACGCTCACCCTGTTGGATTATGGGAAAAGAGGCATTAGCGATTATGAACGCCACACATGTAATGTTTCTTTTATGTTTTATTCATTTTAACAGGTCACTGAGTTATCACTGTGGCTAAAACTGAACCATATACAGTGCTGCGTAAGGCAAGACCAGTCTTGTCAACCACTGTGTTTTGAAGATGAACTTACAGGGGAACCACGAGGTCCAGTGGGTCCAGAAACACCAAGGGGGCCAGGCTCACCCTACAGATAAAGACAGGTGAAGTAGAAGAAGAGGATATCAGCAAACTATTTGGTCAGTCACATAACAGTTTGAAGAATCAAGTGGAGGAATATTTTTTTAATGAGGGCCCAGTTTATAATGATGCAATTTAGCCTATGAATAAATTTAAAGGCAAGAATCAAATTTGCCTGCACAGTATGTGTGAATAAAGATGGCGACAGAGTTTACTGTGCTGTAATCATGATAGGAGTAAAATGAAAACCAAACTGCGTCTGATCTCACCTTCTCACCCTGAGCACCAGGAGGTCCAGGTGGTCCAATAGCACCAGTCATTCCACGCAGGCCGTCCTTGCCAGCGGCACCATCACCACCCTTGGGTCCAGCATCACCCTGGGAAGGGAGAGAATTTCACACGATGAAATTTTTTTCCTACAACTGATGCTGGTTTTGTTGATATCAAAATAAAGCAAACTTAATTACTCACAAGAGCCACACTCACATCAGTTTACAACTAAAGTACTTTGATGATTTTCATGATTTCTACTTGAAAGTAACTGGATTTGTTACTAGAGTAATTATCTTATCAATTTCTCACCAAACATGAGAACAATTTAAGGGAATAAAAAATATCTCTAACTCTCTCTAAAACATGTCAGTACACTTTATTGTTTTCTTAAAGGTAACCTTTAGGTGGTTTCTTAAAGGTAGCAGTCATTTTTTATCTAAATAACCTTCATCATTTTTTAATTGTGGTCTCACTTCGCCATGGCTCATTTTGGTATTTGTGATGTGTTTGATTTTTACTGATAAATATAGAGAAAGCCGTCTGTTTACACTTAGAACCACCTCTCTAGTTTAATCCTAACTTGAAAAAAATTATTCAACTATAACTGTTTAATGTGTGCAAATAAAAAATGTGTGTTGCTGATTGTGCAAGAATATAATGACTAATAAAGCCTGTCATACATTACAAAACCTCTTGATTTTGGACCCTGAAAGTCTAAATAGACTAAATTATGATGAATTCTACAATCACAATCACTGGAAATTGCTCAGCATATCAGTTTCATATCTGAACTGTGTAATTTAACAAAATCAGCTGATATAACCAGGTCAAGTGAGATATTTTTGTGAAATATGATGAGAGTCAGTGGATCAAAATGTTTGCTCTTTGCTTTTGTCAGATTTTGTCAGTATTTATACTTAAACAAGATTCTCATGAGTCATACTCAACCCAACACCTAAAGTGGATGTGCTCAAATGTCTCTGCTGCTGCAGGAGACTCACAGGACAAGTGCAGTACTCACTCTCTCTCCCTTGACACCAGGCAGACCAGAGGCTCCACGCTCACCAGGCATTCCCTGAAGACCAGGGAGTCCCTGAGCACCGGGGGCACCACCAGCACCAGGCTCTCCCTGCACACACACACATAGAGACATAATAACATTATTCTATATTCACAGAATCTGCTGCATGTGAAGAATCCACTACAATATCAATGGATCTTGTGTATACTGTCTAAGTTGACATTATATGTTTTTAACTAATGAATCCAAGTCAACACTGAATTAAGCTCAGTGGGTCAGTCAGTATTATACACTGCTTTATTTCTGTTTGTTTTCATATTTTTATGATAAAGCTGAACTGTAAAAAAAACTAAACAAAACCAAAAAAATCTAAGTGTGTCAGCAGATGTATATGGGAGAGGCGGACAGACCTACCTTAGCACCATCGCTACCAGCAGGACCAGGAGCACCACGGGGTCCAGTGGGACCAGCAACGCCAGTGGCACCACGCTCACCAGGGAAACCTCTGTCACCCTGGATGAGAGAAGAGATGCGTCAGCCAAAAGATGGAGGCACAGTGTCTAATACGGATGGCCAAAATGGTGTATTTTGTGGCATCTGTACCCAAAGAAGCACTAGACAGATACTTACTCTTGATCCAGATGGGCCAGGTGGTCCAGCCTCACCGGGAGCACCCTGCATAAGATAGACAGAAGAAAAGGTTATCATTAAGTCTGATTCACTGTGACAACATGATCCACAATAAAAGAACAATGTGGTCAAGTACTGAAAATGTAGGCTTGTGAGAAAAGGAGGAACGAGATGTTTATCATTCAAAAATAATGAAACATCACTGATGAAGCTATGCGCTTGTATGCATTATTTGTACGCTATGGCATTTAGCATGACTGCAGCTGAACATTTCAATGGAAGCTTACTACAGCTCATTGCAGCATATATACAAATCTTAATGAAGTGCATGTGTAGGCCTATTTTAAAATAAGGTGGAAAAAGGTTGGATATGAAAATAACATGGGCATATTCACAATCAACTGAGCTCACGGATACACTTACCTGCTCACCAGGCTTGCCAGTCTCACCAGTAGCACCCTGGGGTCCGGGCAGACCCTGCAAAAATAATAGAAGAAGAAAATGATGATGAACAAGAGGAATTGTGACACAGCTCCAAAATATATGAGCCAAGTTAAAAACACGCCCCAGGTTGCTGAGATAATCTCACAACGTACCTGGAATCCATTACCACCAGCAGGTCCCTGCTCTCCCTTCTCTCCGGCAGGTCCCTACATCGGAAAGAGAAAATAGAATGATAAGAAACCTGAGGAAAAGATTCTGTATTTTGTCATTTTCTGTTAGTCTCCAGGTCCTACACTGCATATAACTACAGCTCATCTCCCATGATACCATGATTAAATGCAAATGGCAGTATCTGTATGGCCACGTAATGCTAAAATAATGCTGAAAATATACGTACAGCAGGGCCAGCAGGTCCAGGAGCACCAACGTCACCATCTTTGCCAGGGGCACCCTAGAGGGAAAAATATTCCATTACAGATGCAGCCCAGTTATCGATTGCTTTATCCACTTCTCACTGTTGCAATGCTAGATTACAATAATGTACTTTAAGTTCTATAGTTTTGAAAATATGCAAGTACTTACAACAGGGCCAGCAGGACCACCAAGACCTCTCTCACCGGGCTTGCCAGCATCACCCTAGGGAGGACAACAAAGTCTTCACTTAATCTGGTGTAGCAGATGTTGAACTACTATTCCTATTTGATTTTATCTTTACGGACAGAAGAACTTAACACTGAACTAGATATTAATGATCTATTGTGATTTTGGGCATCCTTTGCACTTTGTTATGTCTTAACCTGCACCTATGTATCCCTCTAATATAAGATTAACAAATTCGTAATTTAGGCAATAAGCCCATCTACACACCCTATAATAATAATAATAATAATAATAATAATAATAATAATTATTATTATT
>OMKZ01056033.1:6122-17872 GCA_900302535.1 Neoniphon sammara
ATTTAATTCAGAATCCCTGTTCCAATTTGTTAAAACACGATTAGCACAACACACTAAAATATCAGATGATAATGAAGTGCATAAATGATATGTATCAATATAAGAGGCTAGAGAATCGATACAGTACTGTGAAATCTGTATTGTGTGTTTTTTTTTCTTTCTCACAGCTCTAATCTGTATTGGTCTCCAGTCAGTAGAGTCAATTTAAAAATGTTGCTGCTGGTCACCAGAGCTTTCAGTGGCTTCTCACCACATTACATTTCAGGTATACAGTATTTGTAAAGTACAGCTAGTGGCCACGTCATCAAGTACAGCAAGCTTGTTCCATGTAAGACAAAATTTTGCCTCCAGATCCACCTGGATTCTTCAAGGCACGGATTCAACACAGTGCTGGAAACATTCTTCAGTCTTGGTCCATGCTGAACTAATAATGTCATTCAGCTCCTCAGAATTTGGCACATTGCAAAAATCCCACTCCACCTCATTCCTGGAGCCGTCTTGAGATGTGTGCTCTGTGACATTGCACATTATCCTCCATTATCCATCTGAAGAAGGGTACAGGGTGACATGAATGGATGCACCTGCTCAACAACAAAAATTAGGTACACCTGCACTCAAACGGGCGAGATGTGCCAAGAAAATATTCCCCAAACTATTACACTGCCATCACCATATGCAGCACTAACACAGTGCAGGATGAATGGCAGCATTCTGGGTTCATGCTTTTCATTTCACAGAAACTGGCAATCTTTTTCCAGTCTTCAATGATCTGGGTATAGTGATCATGTATTCTGTAGACCGGAAGTCCAGATGTGAAGTTTCCGGTCTCAAATTTGCCCACTGTAACCTTATTTTCTTGGCATTAGCAGGAATTTAACTCAGCATGGTCTTCTAGTGCTTTCACCCATCTGCTTCAAGGTTCAATGAACTGTGCATTCTAATATGCCCCCCTGCACTGTTGCACTGAGCCATTGCTTGTGTACTTGTGGTCCACCTGTTACCTTGAATGAGTCATACCAATCTCCTCTCATCATTGAAGTATTTTCACCCACAGCACTATTGCTGATTGGGTGTGCTTTGTTTGTCTCACTATTTTTACTGCATTGCAGACACTGTAATGTGCCAGAATCAGGAGGGTAGCTGTGTTTGAGATGCTTGAACTGGCACATCTGGGACTAACAATCAAATCATGTTCAAAGTCACTTTCAAGTCATTCACTTTTCTGCTCTAACATTTGGTCAAACAGTAACTGAACCTTTGGACCCTGCCTGCATGCTTTATACTCTGTACTGACTCACAGTCATCACAGTCTGGAGGAGCAACTTGCTTGTGCAAGCAAGGAAGTGTACCTAATAAAGTTGCTAGTTATGTGCACAGTGTCTCCTGGGGCGGGTCTGCCAGCAGCCTTTTTATCAGTCCTAGGACAAAAACAAAAGCAATGATAACAGCTGATAGTTTTTTATAACGCTTAAGATTTTTACTACGTGCTGTATTAGTATTACACTATACAGTATAATAATAGCCTTTTGAAAGGCCACACAAAAGCTGAAAATGAAACTGAAAAGAAAGTGGAATTAATTCATTCTGATGAAGAAACTAAGGATGGTAATAATCCATTTACAGTGCATCCATCTGATAATTTATTGGAAAGCTAACTTTTACAGTGAAGTATCAGCATTTACCTTGAGTCGGGTCAGGTCTCACACACCCACACAACTCAGACGTAGGTGCTAGACTGAGAATATCAAAATGAGAAAAATGAGATAAAAGTCTGCACACTAGCATTGCATGACTCAGGTCCCACAATACCCATTACGTATTAGAAGGCCACTGAGTGCAATTCCCTGTTTGCCTGGTAGCACGTTTTCAAGAGACATAGCTGATCAATGCTCTAATACAATGTAATTTTATTTTACCTTATTGAATACACACAGGCCTTATTTCATTACTGGGTAAGCAACTTAATTAAGTTACAAGGGTATGGAGGTCACTAAATGCAGGAAACTAGGAGGCAAAGAAATAGAAAATCCTTCCAACTAAAAGTAAAATGTGCAGTACGCATATCCAATCACATCCATAGTGCTGCCCATCAAGAATTCTATATGATAGCATGGCACATATACAAAAAGAGTAGAAAGAAGTATATGGAAATAACAACAACAACAACAACAACAACAACAACAACAACAATAATAATAATAATAATAATAATAATAATGATAATGACCACTGAAATGATAGAAATATCTTATTCATCTTTCAGACAATCATAGCAGTTTTAAGATATCATTTCCTATGATGCACTAAATAGCATCTGCTTGAGTTTCTCAAGAAGGGGAAGATTAAAGTGATAAAAAACTGCTTTCTGAGAGCATCTGTTCTTTAATGTAATATAAGTCTGCTTAGAAATATATAAAACAGCTATATTTGATAGGAAGGATGAAGGGATAGGATGGTTTTCAATCCTTTTTTCAATTTCCAAGTCAAACAAAACAGCCAGCGGTTAGTTACACTCTCATGCTGCTGCTTGGGCCAGGTGAGTAATCACTTGAGGAAGGAAAAAATGTAGAGAATTTAGTTATACAGTTCTGGCATTATAGCCTTTGTCACCCTGACAATGATTTTCAATGTCTACATATTTTACATGGGGGGTCTGGAATGTCTGAACTGTAAAAACATAGGTCTTAAATGACCCTTTCAGTTAAATAGATTTAATAAGAAATGTGTTAACTGTTCAAAAATGTCAGCTATGCCTTTGCCTATACTCCTTTGCCATTCCAAAGCTCCTTGCAAAGCATTAAAGCCCCCCTGCAGAGCTGTACAACTCAAACGCTCTCCCACTAATGTCCTGCCTTGTATGCACAGTAGCCATAATTGACCCCCAGTGGTGAAAGCAGTGGAAGCTCACAGTGCAATCATACCAATTGGTACTTGTCATGTTAGGATTTATTGGCTTATATTATGTAAGGTTTTTTTGTGATTTATGAAGCTGACAGTACAATTATGTACTGCCTTGTATCTAAAGCCTACAAGCTGCTCAGCAGAAATACTTCAGCATGCTCATGCATATCTATGTGTAAATTAAAACTTGAAATAACAGTACACTGTAGTCATTAGTTTTTGCCTTAAACTCTACATTCTTTGGTAGTGCTATGACAGCTGAGAGATGCAAAAAGCGGTAATGCAAGGCTAAGTAACACTGTTCCTTGTGATGTCCTTATTCCATTGTATTAACCTGTGTATTAACCTATGGAAAATTGTGGTGATGATAAAAAAAATCTCCCTGATAATATATTTGCAACAGTGTAGACACCCTTTAATTGGCTTAATTAAAATGGTGCTGTTTCCCTGCTTCCAGGCAGAATATAAGAATTGCTATGTTCATACATCCGTCTATCTGTCTGTTCAACACTCCAAGGCAACATATCTTTAAATCTACTGGGCAAATTGCATTGAAATTTAGCAGCACATTAATGTTCCCCTGAGGAGGAACCCTGTCAATTTTAGTGGCCTTGGGATACTTCGCTCTTGCACCACCATTTTGGCTTGTGCCACAGTTTTGGCTTACACACAGTATCTCAAAATCTATTCGGAAGATCACCATGAAATTTGGTACATTTTTGCTCCTCAGAAGATGAACCTTATCAATTGTGGTGACCTCATGAGCTTTCCTGTAGTGCCATCCTTAGGCTAAAATGTCAACATTGCAAGATATCACAAAATCGGATGGCCATGGATTGCTAGGATATTATGAGTGCATTCATATTCTCTCCAAAGGAAGAATCCTCATGATTGTGGTGACCCTATGACCTTTCCTGTAGCGTCTCCCTTTGGCCAAACATATGACTTGTACACAACATATCTCTAAATGTTAAGTAATTTGTAGTATTTTGCTGACCATTCTCATGTGCCACTATCACCTTTCCTGTAGTGCCACCATTGAGCCACAAATCAAATTTGCTATCTTAGAACCTTCTCTCTTCTATCTTAGAACTGGGCAGAGTGGCATAAAATTTGGTGAGCACATGTCTGCTCCCGAGAAGATGAACCCTGTCAACTTTGGTGACCTCATGACCTTTCATCTAGTGCCACCCTCACTAGAATGGTGATACTACTCCCATACACCAAACCAGTCTGACACCAGCAGCGGAGGGCCCATGGTAGTTACACCGTTTTAACTACATAATGTAAGCATGATAATCTGTCACAATATAGCCCTGGGTAACTGTGTAGATACTTGATAAAAATCTACATAATCAAGATTCAAGGTGACAAATAAATTTTTGGAACTTGAATTGTGACTATATAGATTGTGTCTACACAGTTACCAAGGGCTATATTGTGACAGGTTATGCTATCCTGTATGTGCATTATGTATCAATGAGTACAATTAGAGTCAAAGAAACAGGGATATGAACCAACTCTGGCCTCATCAGTTTGTGTGCATGTTCCTGTGAACATGTATGTGCATACATATAGTAAGGTCTCACAAGGGTTGGTGTTGCTCAGGAAGTCATCTAGTAACTGGAAGGCTCCTGGTTTGATCCCTAGCTCCTCCAGAGAGCGTGTTAAAATATCCTTGAGCATGACAATGTACCCTTCACAGCTCCTGCATGGCACCCTCCAACATCATTGTGTGAATGTGTGTGCATGGGTGAATGTGAGGCAGACTGTAAAGTGCTTTGAGTAGACTAGAAAAATGCAATATAAATAGAGTCCATTTTTTAAGATTATTATTTTGGTATTTTTGCTTTATTCGACAGTGACAGTAGAGACAGACAGGAAAGACGGGGGGAGAGAGAGAGGGGATGACGTGCAGCAAAGGGTGCAGATTGGAATTTAACCTGCACCACTGCGGTAATAATAGATGGTATACACTCTACATGGTGATCCACTAGAGCACATTGATAAATGCAGTCCATTTATCATTTACAAGAATCTCTACTGAGGAGTATTTCTATGGTAACCCTATATATATCACAGCTACACATGTCAGACTGTCTGGTTTCTTTTCAGTTTTCAGCCTACCATTTCTAAGTGAATATTGATTGTGTGTATGTGCTTATAGAGGTCTTCATTGCCCTTTATATGACCATAGTGCATAATGACAAGATATGAATGGCTTGTGTCAGAAGCGGTCAGTTAGAATTTACAATGTTTCATCCGTCATCATTGTATTGCATGACACACATCTCATTTAAATGAAAATGATGACCTGAGTGAGAATGAGTAAATATGGGGAGAATATTAAAAATACCTCTAGTGTCTTGAATTTAGCATCTTAAGTGCATCATAACCAATCTGTTCCAGCAGAAAAAGCTAGAATTCTCTCATTTGGGCCTTTGCTGTCGTCATACTTCACTGAACATAGGATAGCTATGTCTTGAGGGCATAGCTGATAATGCTTTGATCTAAGATGTAATGGGGTGATTGAGTTGGGGAGACTTGAAAATGTTTTCCCTCACATGAGGGGTTCACGTGGAGGGGAAGTGAGACAGATTTTCACACGTGAGCTTGTAAATTAAATCAGGCGTGGGGATGAATGACTCATCATGCCATAATGGGTGATAGTGCTGCTGATTGGGTGTTTCCAGTGGCAGGCATTGCCTGCAGTCACAGACTGTATATTCACACCATATGTAGTCTGGTCAAACGTGGTCTGGGAGGCCTGCCTAAAGTTATACGTAATTGACACGTGGTTACTTTGTGCCTTAGCCCATAGATCAACTCTGCAATTTGAAAATTAGGGGCAAAATAGGTATAACATGATTTTTATGCTACTGTGACAGCCACCTTCCATAAAATGAAAATTGGTCATAACAAAAAACTGACCGACATGAGTTTTTGAAAGTCAGTTTGATAATATTTTAGTAATGATGCTGCCTACAGCTATTATTTCACACTAATATTTAGGAATATAGGAATTAGCTGCTCCTCAATATAGAATCACTCACCAAACTTATTCAAGGGTAGGGAAACTCATTAATGCATTTAACAATAAATAACATTTGCAAAACATTTATTTGCAGCTTTTTTCAGACTGTTTTTATGCAGCTGTGGTATCAGCAGTGGACCACATGAACTGATCAATATCCAACACTTACTAAAAAGACAATATTGGCCTGATACAACAAATCAATGTATGACTCTGTATGTATGATCATAGTATATGATATATGATGATAGTACTTTTTTTAACATATAAACTAATTTTCATGTTCATTCCTGTTGTTGCAGGAATGAAATGTGCATTTAAATGTAAACAGTCAAACAGATATCATGGCTACAAAGCCAATCTTCAATTTATGATCAATAGAGCAGATCAAGGTTTGTCTCTCTGGGACATCTCAGCTAAATCAGACTTGGTAGAGAGACTTGATTTTCTGATTCCTTGCCATAAGCAGTTTTACATCATATCCATTTTACATGCAGCGTACTCAACACAGCATTTGCATTACATTCAGTCCTTTTTCAGTATACCTAGTCATCTTAACAATCTTGGCTGTGTGCCAGACTGACCTTACCCCCTGGATCCAGTGTTGTGCAACAGTCTCTTTGTCTAATATCCAACTATGCAATATCCAATTATGCAGCAAAAAGGGGAAGTTCAGGGAATGTGGGCTGAATGTGAAGAATGTCACTGACTGCATTTCGTAAGAAGATCTTTGAAAGCTATATCAAGGGTCACAGGGAGAGACTATTTCAGGCATTTTTTAGTGGGTCAGATGTGACCAGACAAATTTATTGAAAACATGTACAACTAGGGCCAGTGATAATAGTAAAGCCAATATGCTGTTGGATGTTTCAGTAATGCAGGGACAAGGTTTAAGGTTGATAAGCCTTTAGTAGATAAAAGGCTGTCTGTAACATCTGATTGGCCAGAATTTCTGTTCCCACAGCCACAGGTCTCTCTGAATTACATCATTCAGGGAAAACATCTAACTGAAAAACAACAATAGGCCTTGGGTCAACCCTAAAGGAACGCTGCAATTGAGATGTGCTGGTTCAGAGAAAGCATTATCAACCACCACAGAGTTTTACTGATGTATTTATTTTTTATCAGGAAGATAAGATTTAGTAAACCCTACTCAATGTTTTAAGTGAATGAGCAGGATATGGTTATCAACAGGGTCAAAAGCAGAAATAAGGTCCAACAGAATTAGCACAGAGTAGCCACTATTTCTCAGAAGAAATAAGGAGGTTGTTGGTGGAGCAGCCACTAACTACTGTTGTGAGCTCTGAAACTTGACAAATTTCTTAAAAAATGTTGCTGAAATTCACATACGACAGCAACTGTGATCAATTTCCATTATCTTGGACAAGGAAAATAGCTTGGAGATTGATCTGTAATCATTCAAATCAGTGGGACAGTGAGATTTTGTTACTTCAGGTGGAGCTGGATCATGGCATGCTTAAAGAAGGAGTAACAGAACCAGAATATATTGAACTATTTGTGATGTGTAAAATGTGTGAGTTATTATTTATTTTCTGAAACAAAATACTTAATAATTCCTTGCACTATTCCAGAGCAGCCTCAATATTGTCACTTAAAAAAGTGTGATGACAACTTATAAGCTTGAGGAGGATCATGGAATTGAGGCAAATTAGGAATTAGTATCAAGAAAGTCCTCCCATCCTTGGACTGCTCTCTGATATTCTGAGAGAATATGTGCAGCCATTTAACTAGGGAAAGGCTTTGGGTTAGCCTTTGTGTTCTGGAGGCAATGGAGTCTAACATGGTTAGGCAAACTTAATCAGTGACTAATTTCTCAGCAGGAGGTACAAATAACTCAGGGACTACTGTGTTTCACAGAATTTTGTGACAGAGGTTGAGTCAAGGATCATAGAACAGACATGTGTACAAGCCTTGGAGAAGGGCGAAGAAAACAAAACCTCATGAACAACATACACATACTGCATGTCTTATAAAACCAAATTATCAGGAATAAAAACAGCATAAATAAGTAAATCAAAAGTATCACTTTTCATGTGAATGGAACCTCTTACAAATTGTACTAGATTAGGAGATCTATGACTAAGATTAATAGACGGAATCATGACTAAGATTAAAATAGTTTGGATGTGGGACTAGCTGGGGGAAGTGGCTTTAATAAGACGGGCACTGACACCTTGACCCAGAACTGGGAATAATTAAAAAGAAATTATTTGAAATAGGCTTGGCAAAATTTCAGGTAAAAAATTTGATTGAACCTGGTTGAAAAGTGACTACATTTTTCTGGAGAGGTACTAAAAGAGAGCCTTTTTTCAAATGTCAGGTGGTGCTGACCTTGTGCGCCACACACTGCCTAATTGTCATTTTGATTAAAAAAAAAAAAAAAAAAAATGACACAACTGCAGCCAAAACAACTGGGGCATTGGAGTACTGTGCAAGGTCAGTGCCACCTGAATACTGAACAAAACATAGAACATCAATGTGCAAAAATTTGAAACATATCCAGATTTTGAGTTAATAAGCCTACATAAAGAAAAAAAAAATTGAGGTACACACTGGCATCTCAATAACGACCTGCATGATGTTAAATGTCAGGCAAGATAACAAGAAATATATTTTGCAATTAATATAAATTAGCACTTCATTGTTGGAATAAAATTTAAATTAGCTTGGTTTTCTTTAAATATTTGATATGTCCATACTTATCTTTGCAACCTTCTCTTAGATTTTTTTTATATGGGGCAACCATAGCTAATCTAATCTGAACAATAAAATAACATTGTGTTACTGTTCAGTTGTAATTACTTCCAGGAATTTGAGTAGCAGGTTAATTGACTACTATCTTCTAACTAGAGACACATGAGGGATGCATGTAACCAGGTTCTGACCTCGACCCTTGATGTGTTTGAAGTAGGTGGTCGTCTGATAGTAGGTGCCCATGCACACAGTGCTGGACGGATCCATGAAAACACCTGCTGACATTAAACACCTGTTCCCTGGAAACATCAAATTGTGGGATGAAAACAGAGAGAGCTATCAACAGCTGGACGGGAAAATGAAAGGCAATCACATATAATCACATATCATCATTAGCTTTAACTTGATGAGGCATAAATGGAATGGTACATCCATTCTGGCATGCATGTTGTGAAAAACACATTTTTTTCTTTGCCTGTACAGTTCTGTTGACAGCACAGAAATGAACATTAAAAATATCCACTGGAGGGCAGCTGTGTACAGAACATCATGTTGCTCCTTCTTCTCCACCACTGGTGATGCCACTCTGATGAGGACAATGATATGCAGGCAACTCTATGAGCTGCACTAGTTGTTTCTTTGTGAAACCCTCCCACTCACAGTAGATGCAGTGAGCCCGCTGATGGACTTTCTTTGTTGCTAAATAATAATAACTAAAAGCCACTGTGCGAGCACTAATAAATATTCTGCACTAAGATTGATATGTTTGTGCAGAGATATGCAAGGCCACACATTAATGTCATGATTTCTCCCTGCCCACGCCAGATTTAGTACAAAAGTGGTTAAATTAGAAGAAAATGTAAAATCTCCTTTTATTTTCTCTCATATCTGCATGCATGACTGACATACTAAATTGAACATAGGACCTCTACTAGTGCAAGATCAGAAACCTCAGTTCTGAGGATTTTAAGGCCAGTTATCTAATTTCAAAGGATGTGTGTGTGTCAGAAATAAAATTGATCATTGCATTGTGATATCACTGAGTATATGGACTTATATGCCATGCTTCAGTCACTCAGCATGCACTATATGTTGTGTATACTGTACATCTTAGTGAAGTTATTAGATGAGCATATTTTAAAGATAGATAAAAGAACAGAAGATGAGAGCATTTCAAATATACAGATTGATAAGCAGTATAATTTGCTTCCTGTAGTAGCCAAGACTCCTGCATGGCTACAGTATGGTACAGTCTAGAGCACTGGTATGACATATCTTTAATAACAGTTATCATCTTCATTACCATTTCTACTTCTTTGAACTAGAAGGTGAACATAAATGCCACTGACTTGCAGTAATTGCTGGCAGAATATTCTTTAGAGAAGCGCTAAGAATTTTTTTTTTTTTTTTTTTTTTTTTTGCCTGCCATAAACACACAAGTCCTGGGCCTGTACTTATTTTTATGACAGTCCAGAAAGTATTCAGTGGGCCCTTTTCTCTTTCATACACAATTTTAATCTTTTGACACAATGTATTTTGGAATTTGTCAAACAGCTGTGCTGCAGCTTTCTACTGTCTGATGTTGAATTTCGCTTATTGGCACATGTATCACCTTAGCCTTAAGACACTCGTTGTAACAACAAAGAGCCCAGGGTGTTCGTATCTATATTGTACATATTGCAAAATGGTGTATCCCTTTAAATATATGCTGAAGACAATGAATAATATAAACCATTCATGAATTTTAATAGATTGAGAAAATTCAGCGTTGCTCAACAGAGGAGTTGTAAAGCACCTAAAAACAGACAGAATCTAACAATTGCTAAGAGCACAAAACTATTATTAGACTTTTAGACTTCTAAATAATTAGAATGACATATATAAGTTAGTTTTTCCCCTGGCAGGCTCCCCACTGTGGCCCATGAAGCTTGCCCACATTGAAAGGGATCTCTCATCTCATGTCTGCTGCCTTACAAATGAAGCAGCAGAGGTGATAGAAAGGCTCCCTCCACTTCAACTTCAATAAAACTGCTTCAAGTTCGCAATATACCCAAATGCATCTCTGCACAGATTTATTCATGGACTCCACATCCTGATGTACTGGCACATTCAATGACTAGTATATGAGGGAAATAACACTTACATACCCAAGGGTTTGCTGGTGCTATACTGGTGTGAGATTTTCTTGCATGGTTTGGGGTACACATCTGAGGAGTTCAATCTGATGATACCGGAAGCAAACAAATCTCAGTGTCGTCATCATCATTCTCATCATCCCATAATAAATTTCTTTATTAACAAGTGCTCTATTATTGTGCACAGACTGGCTGTATAGTACTCTCATTGTCATGCACAATAAAGAAAAAGAAGAACGTAGTGATATTACAAAGTTGCCTAAAGAATTGTCGAAGGCTGTCAGGTTGGCATTTTAAGTAGGTTAGATACATTTAGGTATGTCAAGCAGTCCCTAAGTCACCAAACACATATTGCCTATTTTCTTGAATTCTATAGAGATACAACACCATTCCTACATGACAAAAAAAAAACCAAAACCAAAAACACTGAATTCCTCATTCAAGATTGGAAAACATGATGCAACACACCATTTCAAAATCCAAAACTGGCAATATTACACTGTGTTCAGATGCAGAGATTTCCCTCTGAGGTCTGAGGGATTTGAGAGCATAGTGAATGCTATTATCTTTAGAGTAAATGTGTATCCTTTTTTTGATGAAGCCAAGATTAATCACATTCTTTGATATGAGAGGATAGGAAATGCTACCCATTTCATTCACACAACTGTAATAAGATCGTCTAATACATGCATCCTCATAACTCACAAATAAAATTACATAATTTTCACAGTAGAAAATTTGCAAGTACCAAAAAGTACTGAATATAGCCTTGAAACATGTCTCTCATGACTCTCATAGTACTACTAGGATTATTATTATTATCATTATTATTATTATTGTTCATAATAGTAGTAGTAATAATAATAATAATAATAATAATAATAATAATAATAATAATAATAATAATGTTTAATTATATAGTAGTGTTCAAAACTGTTACAAAGTGGTTTACAAACAAGAAAAAA
>OMKZ01056033.1:17892-33722 GCA_900302535.1 Neoniphon sammara
AAAAAAAGTGGAAAAAAAAAAAACAGCGGGGCATAAAAGCCATACACATGAAGCAAAAGGAACAAAAACATAACAGACAGAAAGGCCCCAGGCTGAAAGTGCAGTTTACACAGTGCTCAGTAATATGAAAAGTGTAAATGCTGTGTTATGCGGTTGATGTTTGAATCAAGCCTGTAGGTTATGGACTCAGCGGATTATGAATACAATGAATTACAATTGGCAAGGTGTTTTTGCCATATATGCACCTAGTAGTTCACAAATTTAAGGGATTCAGATGTGACTCAAAAGATGATAGTGACTCTGCCGGCCTCAGTTGCTCCCTGAGTTGCAGTCTGAGCTCTGGCAGCAAAAGCCCGATCACCGTACCTGGGCAGAGGAACAGTGAATCGGGCCCTGCCTGCCTGAGGACCTCAGGCTGTACGCAGGTTCACAAGGGATCAAAAGTTCAGAGAGATAACAATGGGTGAGACCTAGCAAAGTCTTTAAAAACATCAGTAAAATCTTAAATTAATTATAAATGTTTGAACATTTGGCTTTATGGTTTGGATCAAATAGGATTTCTAAGACCCTGGAGGCAGGTTTATAATGGTGATTTAGTTGACCAAGGGCAGGCTGAATTAGACTGAATGTGTACTGCATTCAGGGTTGTCAACAAGGACTGTGGCTTTGTCAGCATTTAATTGTTAAACAAGGATGGGCCCTCTGCCACTGGTGCCCGCTGGCTTGGTGGATGTTGAGGGAATGCAAAGAATGCATGGGAGAATGGGGTTTACACATTTTGGCCTGAAGGTGGGACTAGAGGGAAGGTCATGAGGTAACCAAAGTTGACAAAGTTTGTCCTCTGAATAACATGAATATACTTTACAAATTTCACAGCAATCTGTGAAAGCAATGCATACTTGAGAAATCTGACATTTTAGCCTAATGGTGACACTAGATGAAAGGTGATGGTCATGAGGTCACCAAAATTGATCATCAAAATTGATTCATGCTCTGGGAAGCATGAATGTACTCATCAAATTTCACGTCAATCTGCGCAGTAAATTCTGAGATAGCAAATTTGACATTTTGGTCTAAGGTTGGCGCTAGAGGAAAAGTGCTGGTAACATCAAAATTGATAGGGTTCATTCCCTGGGAAGCATGAGTTTGCTCAGCAAATTATTAGGCAACCTCTGCATTACAGTCAACAATGAACATGAGGAATTTCCTATCAGTCAAGTATGACATGAAGAAATTGCCAGCATTGGGACTTATTGTGATATTGTTTACAACATTACCAAGAGGACTTTCAGTGCTGTATTGCTGGAGAAATTTTTATTTATTTATTTTTTAAATATATCACTGATTTTGAATACTTCAACGAGCTGACTTGTTACATCCATTTCCAAGTGTTTAGAAATGAAGGGTACCTCTGACAGTGGAGTTGGAAGGAAGTTATGTTCTGGCTCATTCTGTCTGTTTGACTGTTAGCAGGATATCTCAAGATGTTATAATGAATTTGCACAAAAAATTGTGCAAAGGTTGGTCACTGAAAAAGGAAGAACTGATTAATAGAGGGCATGGCTTATGACTAAAAATCATTTAACATCCAAACAAATTCAGTTGACTAAAGGGTTTAGGTCTGGTTTAAACATAACTGTCCTGCTGACTTTTTACAAAACTGGTTAAAGTGGTAGAAGGACTTCCCTAATGGTTGCTGCATGTCATTGCAGTAATCAGGTGAAATGCTTAAAAGTGGCAAAAATCTTGGCAAATCTTGTGTCCTATTTCAGGTACAATCACGAAAATGCTATTGATGTGAAACAAGCTGGTAATGGGGCATGAAATAAATTATTAACTGCAGGATCGATTGATGATCAAGGGTCAAGAATCAATACCTTCTGAAGAGGCTGCACACAAGCTGTCTCAAAGTAATCAGGGACACAAACAAAGGACTGGGAGGTGCTGACAATAGAGAACAAGCTTGGTCGGGGATGATATCAAGGGAAATGGAATACAGTTTCATGTATGAAATGGTGTCTATTTATCGTTCCTCTATTCAGAGGGATCAGCCACTTAGAGTATCTACATGAGGACAGAATACAGCAGTAAAGCAAATGAGACACAGCATCTTAGAGGAGAATTTTCTCAGCTCTTTGGCCATGAAAGAGTCTGTGACAGCTTGAAAAACATTTTTAAACCCAATACATTTGTGATCAGAGATCAGTGAGCAGTCTTTAATGAGCAGCTTTCAATGAAAAGCAAATAAGGGATATAAGGGAACACTAACACAAAGGTGTCACATAATTGAATAGAATGGCCAATGGATGTGTCATCAATATGGATGTTAAAATCACCAGGAATAATAATTGTGTCATTGTGATGAAGTACAACAGAGGGTAACAACTCAGGCAATAGGCTTAGGGTGGAGTTAAGAATCACACAAAGGAAATAATATGTACAACAGCTCTTGAACATACAGTAACGCTTCAAAGCTAGAAAATTCATTAATTGCTGATGGATTACAGCTAAATATAAATAAATAAATAAAAAATAAATTTAAAAGCCAGCTAGTAACTACCACAGGGAGAGCTGATAAAATCGTAGTCAGGAGGACACAAAGTAATCCTCTGGCTGTGCTCACCAGTCTTCAATCAGGTTTCAGTCACAGACAGGAAGGCTAATTTAAGACACGTCATTGAGGGTGTCTTAACACAGCGCAACCCATCAGGACAATGTGAAAATTCATAGACCTTAAGATGTGTCCTAAGGATGTCGCAAGATGTCTTCGAATGACATCTTGCGACTATCATTCAATGTATTAAAGACACCCTGAGGCACTTGCTTTATTTCATGTTAATAGATATATGTGCAGCAACAAAGTTTTATTGACCAAAAAAGTTCCTATAATAGTATATTGTAATGAAGGAATGAAACATCAAAATCTAAATATACAATAAGGGTTCAGTGTTTATTTTACATAGTGTGACATTAAATAGTACAACTATCATAATAATGCTCTATAACGATAATGTTGCAAAAGGTGTATCCACCGTTATAAAATTAATATGGATGTTAAGATGGTCACAATATCAGCATTATCTTCTTGCATGATCATGACAAAAAATATCAATATATAAAATCAATATAATCTTCATCATCAAGTCAGATTTGCTTCAGAAATAGAAATTTTAGAGGCCAGTTTTTACAGCTTTAATATGATCTGGCACACAGAGAATGGACTCTCATTTTACACCCATCCACACACACATGCACACACAATTAAAATCAAGTTAAAATTAAAATCTGAATACCTGTCAATATCAGATATTGTTCTGCAAAACTTCTGCAAATCCTTTTTGAGTAAACTCAAGTTTCAAAATATTTCTAAAAAAACAAAAACAAAAATTCAAAACACCAGGGACACTTGATTAAATATTGAAGAGAGAGCTATTTTTTCTGGTCTCAAATGTAGCAGTCTCTGAAGCTAACCACCACATATCTCTTAAATGATAAACAAAGAAAGTATTATGTCTTCAATTTATAACTGTAGCTTTTATTACAGCTATATCACTTATGGTCCAGAGTTATCATACTGACAATAAACTAATGAATCCTACTGATTGAGATCATACTACATAATATTTCAGTTCAACCTTCAGTCCAAACTGTTGCTTCTCTGTTATGCTGTTTGCAAAAATGTTGTACTCTCTATTTTTAATCATCACAATTTATTTAAAATGAATCTACTCAACTATCAGTCAACTGAACTCTTGCTGTTTGCTGAGTCTAAGGTCACATTTGAGAGTATGGCCAGAGCTGTATGACAAATTTTTGACTTATTGTATGGCCACTACTGAGTAAATGGTATAAAATCATAATCTTTCTGCCTACAGTAACTTGAAATTAGTTTTTTAAGAGCAGTTTTCAAAACAATCTTTTCCAAGAGAATGCCAAAACTCCCCAGAGCACTTCGGTGGAAGCTTCTTATATTTTGTTGCTGAGATTACATTCTTTCTCAAATAATTCTATAAATGACGCATTCTGTAGGAAAAGTTATTGTTTTGAAAAGAAACTTTTGTAATATTTTCAAATAGTGGAGACATCATTTTGAATTCTAACCCTGAAGACATTTTCTCTGTATTTTTTTCTTGAAGCAAAAAAAAAAAAAAAAAGAAAAAAAGTTCTGTCTGTATACCAATACAATATAAATGGGACTCTTAGATGAAGATCAAGGTCAGGATAAAGAGTATTACAAAAAGCAAAGCAAAAGTCATTATGTGCATTTTTTGTCACTTTGTTAGCTTTAAGTTTTTCATCAGGCGGTTGCCCTTGGTTATTGACAGATTAAGCCATGGCTGAAGGATGTTGTTGTACATTGTGGTACAGAGGGAATTGGTTACATGGATTGTGTTTATTTCAAAATAAGACACCAGCACCATATATAAATATAAGAGCCATATGGTCTTTAGAATCTTGAGACATCAAACTTATTGTGGCAGGAATGACAGCTCATTTGCTGTGATTCATTACACTGTCTGTTAAGTGTATTACTCGCACTGATTCCTCGTACAGGTGTATACCATGGTTACGACAGTGGTAATCTAAGTATAGATTGAATCCCTTATTATAGTAAGTAACCATTGTAGCTACTTGGAAACATTGCACACTAACTTTCACAACTCCTTTCAACTTCATATATTACAGTAAGCACAGAAGCCATTTACCATTTACCTGCTGATGTAAATATTGAAAACAGAGAGTTTAAAAATGGATTACATTGTGGAAGTGTGCTGAGTATGAGCTCAGTTTTAGGCTGATAGATCAAAGGCAGTGTCTTAACTGCATTTTTAGATGGGTCAAATTTAGCCAGGTCATGTGGCAGTAAACACTTCAGCCTGAGCTTATATAGACCTTCAGGATTTCTTAGCTAATATATCCATTCTCAAAAACAGTCTGAGTGTATTAATGGTTTGATTCCAAAACAAATTAACCAGTCGATATCGTGATTGAACACAACAAAATATGTTGACATGAATTTACCAGAGCAATACAGCAGTTATTTATTAGTGAAGGGATAGTTCAGTACAACAATGGTGTTAAAAGACCTATAAAACAATACATAATTGTGTACCTTAACATGAATGGGGTATGGTAGGCAGTGATTATATACAGTTTCACTTGTTGCACCAAAAGATAGGAAACAACAGTGGAACATTGGAGGAATGAAGAACCACTGGGCTCTGATGAAATTCTGCTGATTTCACATTAAGTTATACTAATTTGAGGAGGAGGGTATAGAGAATCACAAATGCATGTGTCCATCATGGATTGAATCCACACTGCAACGTAGGTATGATGGTAAGGGATATCTTTACATGACACACATCATTAGCCTCGATTAAACTGGTGCAAAGTTGAAATACCAAATGGTAACCGGATATTATTGCCAGTCAGATGCTTTCTTTCATCCATTTGTGAATGGATTTAATCAGCAAGATGATGTCCCATGCCACAAAGCTATAGTCATGACTCAATAGGGAAGTGATCACTCAGTACATGCATGGGTATTGAATGATTCACTCACCTAAATTAGGTGATTTCAAATTTCATCTAAACCCTTTTCAGTGAGTTAACCTGGCTTCAAGCACAGAGATAAATGCAGCCAGTCTACAGCAATTTTGGAGTTAATTGTTTAAAACTGTCGAAAACTTCTCCCTTCACTAACCAGATAGGAGTATTTAAGAGCAGTTTTCAATGAAATAATGCTTGAAAATAAGTATGCAAATAAGGCAGCCTTGCTAAGTGCCTCAAAGTAGAACATGTGAAACTAAATGGAGCTGATCAATTCATGAAATACTACGTGCAAGTCATATTTGCATAAGAAAAATATGTGAAATTATCTTAGTTCCTTAGAATCAACACAGTGTCTATCAACATAAAAGATATATTTCTGAAATGTCATACTACATAAATTATAAATACTGTAACAATAGCATGCACTGTAATTCTGTAACATTAGACTCTGGATATCACAGCTTAAAGGTAAACATGTTATTTTGCCATTTTTATCACATGTAAGACTGACTGGATGATTTAAGGTCAGAGTTAAGCCTTTCAAGATTCAACTGATCCACATACTGCATAGATTAATTCTTTTCAACATAAAAAGGATGAGATAGACAGGAACGCTTTCTGCCTGTTGACTGGTGCCATGATGCTAAAATTGCCCTCAAAATATATACTTTACCCTTTACCTAAGGTAATTTTCTGTTTGAGATAAAGTGAAGCTCTCCATGCAGATTTGTGACAAAAAGCACAGGCTCACTGAGAGTGAAAAATGTAAAATGCATGAAATTGTAGATAATTTCTCTTGCTTTCACCACTTCCCTCCTTCCCTCTCTCTCTCCCTCTCTGTGAATATAATATTTCAGACTCTACCCTGGATGAATTCATGGTTTGGAGAGGGAGGTTAATTCATCAACAAATACCACCAAATTGTGTGAGACGAGTGGCAGTACCCATTTTAGGCACTCTAATGTCACAAGTGGTAATTACCTGCCTCATTGCTGGCATCGCATTGAGAAGATTGTAATTTACTCATTTTTCCTAAAAGAGCAATATGCTGCAAAAGGGTCATGTACGACAGTTTTTCTTCATAGCAAAATATCCTCTGGAATGACCTTCTACCAAGATTAATTACCTGCTAAAGAAGGCTTCAGTTAACATTACACACAACTCCAGCAAAAATACTTCAGCACATATGCTACAAATGACACAGTTATTTGTTTTGATAGTCCCCAATAAGTTTTAAGAGTCAATAAATCCATAAATAAATAAAGACTATGAGAGTTTGAGGTTGAATGTGAGTCTGTCAGCTAAGTTGCTTTTCACTGTCTTTGTGAGTTCATAGCTACTTCATTTGGGTAGCTAATGTAGGACATATATGGCATGCAAATACACACACTTCTGTAGAGGGCATGAGTGGCTTTGATAAATGGCCTACTTACCAAATATGTCAAAGATGAGCAGACCTTGGCTTTTTTTTTTTTTTTTTTTTTAAGGTTGCAGGAGTATTGCATTTTTTAAAGGACTGTGAATCTTACAAACAGTATTGCTTACTTTTATCGACAAAATCCTATGTGAAAAGGGTCAGTAAATCTAGTATAGGTTTCTACTTTTATACTAAACTCTAGAATATAACTTGGACAGCCCAGTTCAGCCAGCACAAGATCTGAGCATCAAGGTCTGAGCATCATCCATGGGCCCCTATTTTCAAGCTTTATAGCTTATCAGGGTGTCCTTGATTCACATCTCATGTGTATGTTTTATATGATCGTGTTGTGTGTTTTAAACCAGTTGTGAATGTGAATAAAATAAATAAAAATGAAATAAAATGACTTCCTCATAAAAGTAAATGGGGACTGACAGTAATACTTGGGATAATTACAGTGGACATAACAGTAGCTGCCAAACAGTGCAGACTACTCTTTTGACACTGGATGGAAAAAAATAAGTTTTTACACCAAATAGCCTATAATGCATTATTATATTGCTGCATATTGCTCTGTGATTCAAGACACCCGAATGTACTCCAATGCATTAACAGACAGTTTTTACTTTAATTTTTTCCCTACATCTACTGATTATATCTGCAACTCACAGGTGTAAGCATCACTACAATTCTGCAAAAGAAAAGAAAAGTCATAATTGCTTATGTACTTTAGAGTGATGCTGGGGTCCCTGAGTATAATAACCATTAAGTACCTGTGGTGGAAAAGGTACTATTTACTTATAAGTAAATGTTACAATACTGGAAAAAATATTTTCAGAGCTGCCGGACAAAAAAAGCAACCCACTTAGTCCAAAAAAGGAATGCCAATAATGTCAAGGAATTTCAGTATTTTTGGGTCCCCAAATTATTATACTGATTGATTGGTTGATTGATTGGTTGTGTAGAAAACTCTAACAATGCATCATATTTATGTCCGTATATTTTCCCACACAAAACCTATAAAACCTTATTCTACAAAGTAGCCTTCAGACAAAGAGTGTAGAAAAAATTTGACATTTCTCTCTGAAATGTATCTGGAGTATCTGAATGTATTATGAAGTCTCAAGGATGCTGTTAAGTCCCAGCACTTCAAAGCTACTTTATATATCAGTTAAAGTCTAAATTCCACCTATTGATTATTATTTTGCTTACTGCTAAAAGTCTTCCCATGTGATAGAGCAGAATATAAGTGATCAGATCAGCAGGTTCCCTCTCTCTCTCTCCCATCTATAAATTCAGAGCTAAGTCGCATCTAATAACAAGTCTTCTCAGACGCGCTGCAAGACGAAGCTTTGCTACTTGTAACGGATTTTCACATGGGGATTTTAGGGGTCCTCCTTGGCATAAAAACAAAAATATGAGAATCCCCGATGTACTGGATTTTGTCATTAGGAGCTGCCAATCATGTGGCGCGTCACAGCAAAGGAATGAAGAGGGTTTCTATGGATGAGGAGCTGCAGTGACGCCTGTGATCTGATGCACTCATAACCTGAACTGCTGTAGAGACACGCTCAGTCAAACCTCATTAACGCTCAATTTGAGCATCACGTCCTAATTGCGGGGAAGCTTTTATTACCGACAAATGTCAAAATTTTGATGCTACAGGTTGGTCATTTATATTCCTTTTCGTTACAAGAATGAGGCGGTCGTCCAGTTATTCTTGTATCTCAGTCAAACAGGTTTAGAAGTTCAGCAATGAGCTGTAGCCTTGATTGGATAGATAAAAAGGTGCTTGGAGCATGACCATTTTTTCCTTTGACTACTGTTTAATGATTATTATGATTTTAAAACTATTTTTTAAGAGTAATTTGCTAATAGCCAACAATGTCAGAGATCGAGGGTTGGATGCCTTCTGCATCCTTGATGTTTCTTGTTATTTCTTCGTGGTCATACCATGAATCAATCTATCACTGCCTTTGTGATTACCATATGGCTGTTAGTGCATAACTTGGTAAGAGCGCCTTTTAAATTGGTGCCTGAGGAAAAACATTGGTTCATTGTGCCAGGATGAATTAGTCTAATGCTGTAATCAGAGCTGTAAAGTACGTTTGTATATGAGGCTTAAATGTTAAATTTAACATCAAATGTTAAATTTTAAATGTATAGCCATATTACAGTGCTACTAACCACATACAGTTTATGCCACGTTTTTCTATCGCATACATATGACTTGGAATCGAGCCATTGTCAACCATTTAAAAATATTGGCTATTTACATATTTCAAACAAAATGCGCCATGCAAATCACTAGTGTTTATTAGGATTTCACTTTTTCTTATACGCTTGAAACTCCAGATTTTCTAACCATATATATATATATTTGTGTAAATTCTTCTTCTTTTCCCAGCTTTATCTGATATTGAAGTCCCGGTGGAAATACATCATGTTTCATCAAGTGACGGATCAAGCAGTGAATGGTAGCTGTGAGGGACCCGCCACGTCAATCTGCAATAAGAGCACCACTGGAGACGCGCTGCAGCTGCCCACTTTCTCAACAGCAGCCAAAGTCAGAGTCATTATCACCTTCACTCTCTGCGCAGTGTCAGCTGTGTGCAACTTAATTGTACTGTGGGCTGCCGTAAACGGCGGCAAGCGCAAATCCCATGTCAGGATACTCATAATGAACCTCACCGTGGCAGACCTGTTGGTGACTTTCATTGTAATGCCTGTCGATGCCGCCTGGAACATCACAGTTCAGTGGCAGGCAGGAGACGCTGCCTGCAGGGTGCTGATGTTCCTGAAGCTGGTGGCCATGTACTCCTGCGCATTTGTAACTGTGGTGATTAGCCTGGATAGACAGTCCGCAATCCTGAATCCTTTGGGCATCAGTGAGGCCAAAAGGAAAAGCAAAATCATGTTGACTGTGGCTTGGACAATGAGTGTGATCCTCTCGCTCCCTCAGGTAAGGGTGATTTGCTGCTCTCCTTTCTAGACCTATCTGGCTTCGGTCCAAAGGGACTTTCCACACCAGTAGGCTAACAGTTTATGGCACTCTGTTCATATTAGTACATAAAATAAAGCTGTTGGCTCTAGACCTTAAATTCCACTATTCAGAGGTCTTTTATTAAATCCTAGGAATTACACCTGTTCAGATATCTCTTAACCACCATGCTCAGTTTGGATATGAAGACAGACACTTTGTCAATTATGTAAATACACATTAATTATAATAGAGCAGCTTTCAACGCCATGACTGTGTTTTTACCCCAGGAAACCTACTGAGCTACTTAAATGCAGTTGAAAAGGAGGCTATAAGTTCATCCAATTATCTTCTAAGTCTGTTAGATATGCTAAATATGATGAGATATTATTCAAATCATCAAGATAAAAAACAAAACAAAACTTGAACACAGCCCACAGACTCAGTGAAACTGAATTTTGGAGGTGCAGTGAAGTTTTATTTTTATTTTTATTTATTTATTTATTTTTGGCATCCTTGAGTGACAAAAACACAAATTTCTGAACTTTACTTTCTTCCATTAGGTATAATGCCCTGGGTTGAACTGTACTAATTAAATTTGTCTGCAAAGAACAAAGGGTTGCAAAACTTTTGATTTACTGCGTTCCATTTATGTGCTTATTGAAAGAATCTGTTAATTAGATGTGGGAGGCTTAATGATAAATTCTGAATGTGGCTGTGGATACAATTCTGACCCCAAACAATTCAGCATTCACTTCAGAAAAGCCCTTGACTCGGTTTCAAATGCACATTAAAATGAGGCAGCTGCTCTCAGCAATCAAATTGGATTTCTGAGTGGTTGTTTGCGTGCTGTCCTTGATACCTCGACTCAGTGGTCTGTCATACATACAAGGGATGTGTGAACTAACAGAGACGGAGTATTACAAACACACAGGTCCTAGACTGTGTGTAGTGAGGTACTGGACCTTTCCTCAAGAAGGGAAAGCCACCAGTTCTTTGAGGGATAAAGGAGGTGGAAATCTCCTTTGCACTCCAGGCCATCTAATAAAGATTTGATGATGTTTAGATTTCATGGTTTTCATGAAACTGCTGTTGAATTTGATAGCAGTGTATATTAAGGCAATATCATCCAGGAACAGGCAAACATCATGGGGGGACATTGTTTGCACCACAGAGTACACCTGATTCTATAAAATGCCCTCACATTTTTTGGGTGTTATACAACCATGCAGTGCAATCATCAGAAATGATGACTCCATCAAAATAGCTGCCCATGCCATTTTAGGTCCACCATCAGGTTTGTTGCAGATGTTATAGACATCCTTTGGCTTTCTCCACATGTAAACGTGTCTGAATGTAGAAAGGTAAAAACCAGCTTGTCAAATCGAATTCATTTTTTACATTGCCAGGAGGCTCAGGCTTTATTCTCTTTTTGGCCTCAGGCACATGCAGTTACAATGTAGTTTTGTTCATGTTGAATGCACTGATTACAACAACAAATACTTTTTCAGTTATTGTGGCCGATGCAACTGTAATTCAGGCACTGACTGTTTTGGCACTCTGTTTGTGGCCTCATGTTGCTTTGAAAATGCACATGTAAAAGATTATCAGATTGCTTTTATTGGTTATATAGGCTATACATATACTGCTATTCAACTAATGCATAGCTGCATTTGTGATTGTCAATCCAAAGTTTAACATGAGGTGTTTCTGTTATTTTGTCCACCCCCTGTGTTTGGAGTCATAAAAATACAAACAGCAACCTCTCAATCAGCGGCGCCTGCAGGCTTCTGTCTCGTAGGATGCACAAGAATGGCAAACAGCCACCTGCCAAGTGCACACACACACACACACACACACACACACACACACACACACGTACACACAACTAATGGATGAGCCCATATGGGAGGGAGAGACAGAGAGAAAAGGTGTTTTATGAAACATTGCGTGACAACACAATTTTTTTACAGCACATTATGCACATAACCCATGAATGAAGTGCAATGAAACGACTGACAAATCACATACACAGCAATAGGTCACAGTGTAATAATACCACTTGTGTGCAACAAAACCATTTCGTGCAAAACAAGGACTTCCTTCTTTTCTGTGGCATAAAAAAGTCATTTACACAAATGTAGCAATGATGCAACAGCATGGCAATGTAAGTTCTCAATGAGAGCACTTTAGATTATGAATGGACACCATGCAAAAGCAATAAACAAAAAAAGACTGACAAGAGAACAAAATGAAATCATGTCCCTACCTATTTTAAGTTTATTTTGTTAAAGCTTGACAGGCAACAATAATACATTCAAAGTCAGCACCAAGGAAGTGTTGACAATGCAGGAACCTTTTTCACACAGCCAAACAAAGGCGAACAGCAATCACCGGCCTTGGATTTATTTTTCATCAAACACCTAACACTAAGTGGTGAACAGGCTGGGGACACAATTAATGTATCACACATGAGGGGGTGGGTAAAATGCAAAGAGCACTGAATATGCATCACAGTTTTATTTAATACAGGAACAGGCAGAAGACTGAAAATGAAAAATAATAGCTAAGTTCATGTACACAGTGAGTGCTGCCCTCAACCATCATTCAGCTTGGAAGTACCGTCCAGGACAGTGTTATTAGTGTTGTTTTAGACATTTAAAATCACGTTAAAAACATATATTAAGATTAAGCGTGTTTTCACACTTGGTTCAATTCAGCCTACACAAATACAGTACACAAATAGTCAGAATACATAATAGGCTAATATTAAGACTATGCATGAATGTTTGGTCATATGTCAAATTTTTATTCAGACGCTTTTTTGTGTTCAGATGTGATATGAGTGATTCTGTTATCAGTTTCTCTATTTCTGTTGGCTAATTTCATGAACTTGTGCCACAAGATAATGGACATATGTGCATGTACAGCCATGTTGTTGAAAGCTACCCACAATGCAAAGCAACAAGGGTCTGAGTTCTAAAAGACATGTATTGTGAACAGTAAGTGGACTGAGATCCCATCAGAGTGCAAGTGGTAGTTCACACTGAAAGTTCACACTTTCATTGTGAAGACAAAGAGAACTGACTTCTATCTCAGTCACTCCACTTTTTGATTAACTTATAGAGGACTGAGTTTGGTTCACTAAGGATTATGTGTGAAAACATCCTAATATAAATGGATGCAATGGATAACTGAATGCAGAAAGAAACACTCACACATCAAGAACAGTGCTGTAGGAGGCAGCTGAAGAAATGCACTGCAGTGTTTGAGTTGAGAGTCAGGTGTTTTTGCCATTAGATACTGACTGTAAAAGTAAAAAAATAAAACATTCAGTGCTTTGCCAGCAGTAAAAAACATTATCATTTAATGGCAACATTTGAGCTGATGACAATATGATTCTACTGTTGCTGACATATAAAGAGAGAATTAACAGATTTGCGAAAACAGATTTAGTGTCTCAGCTGATCTGCAAATTTAGTGACTTCATTTCAGTATTGTGTGTTTTGGCCAAAATACTGTGTACTAACCAGACTTATATATGCTTGCCTGGGAAGATGTACTCTGCCTGACTTATGCTTTCCTGTCATACATCTCACTGCTGTGTGTTTAGCCTCAGAGGAACTGCACTAAATGTCTTGATAGAGAACAGGAAAGTAGCAGTGCTACTGCTGTTTCTGTTTTCTCGCCTCAGAGGCTGCCAGGTCTGCCCAGAGTTCAAGTCATTTTTGAGCCCTGAGATTTGAGTCTCTCCCTTGAGATTTACAGCAGTTCAGAGTTCAGTCCACTGTTTAAGTGATACCATGCTTTTATATTCAACACATCATCAAACTGATCTGAGGTTAAAGCCCTGTAACATCCATTTAAAAACATGCAAGTTGTAAAATGTGTAGAATTATGTATAATTTGCATGAAAATGTCATGTTAATCAGTTTCAGTTTATTTGTCATATTAAGGTTAATCCATACAGCTGTACTGCCACTGCTATACATTATCTCCCATCTCATGTTTGCGTACTGAAAGTGGTGCATGATATACTTTAACCTCACAACTTGCAAGTTTGGTGCCTGTTTATCATCATTACAGCTTCAACTTATTTTTGTCATGTGGGCTTGGAATAGAAAATTATAAGATTGCCATAGAAGAATTTTGGAAATGTTGACCTCACACTGAATTACTAATTATGTAATCAAAATTCTGTTGTTTTTTTTTTTGTTGTTGTTGTTTTTTGTTTGGACCAAAACACAATTAGACACAAAATGAATTTCAGTGCTTCAGAGGGAGCTGTTGAGGCTTGCCTCATTTGATAACAAGAATTGTAATTATACTGACACTTTTGAACAATGATCTTCATTTTATGCGACTTGCCAAGCTTGAATACAGAATTTTCTGAGGAGAGGTGGCCCATGTGAATGTATTTGGAGAGATTTGCAGTTTCTTTGTGCATTGACACAAAAGGCTGCTTAAATTGTTTTCAAGGAAAATTATTACTGTACATTTTTTCTATTTATACCATTAACACATCTATATATATCCAGCTGTTTTACTGCTGTGCAACATTGAAAGAACTTCTGTATGTTTTAGCTGGAGATTTCTGATTCACCAGTTGAATTTTAACTTATTCTGATTATATTCATCAAGCAAATTATATTTATCACTATTGTTAAAGGGGTGATTTGGACAGCTTCTCAGTTAGTAAGCTGTTAGTAAGAATATATAATTGAAGGTTTCAGACTAATGCATGCTGTGCAATCCTAATCCAGTTTACTATCAAAGAAACTCCAGAATCCAGAGCAGCTCAGACACTATTTCTCTGCTGACTCCTCATAAAACTGTTATGTTGGGACTTCTATGATGGGATATTGTGAGGAACAATATTCATGACTAATTCTGGTTTGAACTTGTAACTTTATTCCAATTCAGCTGTGGATGGAGTGACGACACACTCCAGATTTAAAGTTACAGCTAATGCTTGTGTTTCCCTACAGATGTTTATATTTCACAATGTGACCATCACAGTTCCTGAGAATTTCACCCAGTGCACCACTCATGGGAGCTTTGTCAAGCACTGGCAGGAGACCCTCTATAACATGTTCACCTTTGTGTGCCTCTTCCTGCTCCCTTTGGTCATCATGATCTTCTGTTACACACGAATCCTCATTGAGATATCCAGCCGTAACTGTAAGTTTAAGCATAATGCAGTCGGAACAAGGTCTTACATGTTTCTGTGACCGTAATTTACAGTATTTTTTAAAATCTCTTTTCCAGTGCTGTCTAGAGAGGTACATCTCCGCTGCTCCCACAACAACATCCCTAAAGCTCGGATGAGAACTCTGAAGATGAGCATTGTTATCGTGACATCGTTCATCATCTGCTGGACCCCGTACTACCTGCTGGGCCTGTGGTACTGGCTATTCCCCGAAAAAATGGAGGAAACCGTCTCTCATTCATTGACTCACATGCTGTTTATCTTTGGCCTCTTCAATGCCTGTCTAGACCCCATCACTTATGGCCTGTTCACCGTTCATTTTCACCATGGTCTTAAGAGATACTGTCGAAATACAAATGTACGGACTGAGGTAGAAAACAACACATCTGTTACCGGCTCTTTAAGGCGGTCCTCTTTACATATGACACGTCTGTCCCCGCAAAGACAGATTACCTGCAGCAGCCACAACGCAGACCTGCAAGAGGGCAAAGAACAAGGAAACAAGCATCTTTCAGCTGGAAACAACAGTGTGGAAATTAACCCAAGGCCAATCTGTCCAGTAAGCAGGATATAATGGCTGAGAGGAGCCTCAATTAAAAGCATCTTTGCCATTAATCCATTAATCAGTGCGCAGCTCAGTACATATCTACTGTATACATACATAAATA
>OMKZ01056034.1:1736-11736 GCA_900302535.1 Neoniphon sammara
TGCACCAGATGGCTATCACTCCAACTTTGAAATTCTTGGCTATCTCTGCCTCTGCTGGTTTGTATGTTATTAACTCGGAAAAAGACAAAGACAAGGCAACTCTGACGCAGCTTGCAGCTATTCAGAAATAATGAAAGAGTGAACGAGAAGCAGAAAAGGAGAGAGAGTGAGCTGGCACTGCGATGGTAAACGACAGACTGGGTTTGATGCTATCTGCCTTCCATTTCAGGAGACATTTTGTTTTAATTGTACTTGTGCAATGGGAGATGGAGGTGTATTGCAGCTAAAATGATGATGCCTGCTGACCGTTAATGTCTTTTCCAATCCCCCGTCGCTTTATCCTCTCATGCCAACATAACATGCCTGTACCCAGAGTGTTACTGTAATGACAAATCCATTAGACTTCATCACACACTTCTGAAATAGCACAGAACAGCAGCACAACACCCTCTCAGATTATTATTTGTAGTGATATGAGATAACCAGTGAAGATAATGTGGAAATTAGGAAGCTCTTACTGCGTATACCCAGTAACTACCATTCTGCATTTAGACTCACAGCACTCACAGCAGAGATATTATATGGATTAAATATGACATTACATTGTCCGATCAATCAAATACAAGAAAGATTTGAAAATGGCGTGCTTTTTTATTTAAAAGAAAAATCAAATCAAAATCAGCTGAAGACACAGATATAATTATTTTGTACAAACCGTTACATTGTAGATATTTCCAGTGAGGCTTTATTCAAGGCAACAAAACTGTGTAATATGCTCCAACGCTGCTGCATCCCACATTCAATTTGAGAATCGAGGACATCATTTGACTTGGGAATTGACACTTAAAGGTAGAATGCACTGGAAATGCACTGGCAAATGAATAAGTCAAGGCTGGTTACTCAGGGTGAATGGGTACAAACACACAAGACAAAACAATATCAAATTGTATGGAAATCTAATCCTATCTGTGCTAATTATATCAATGTTGTCTAATTACTTATCTACACAACACTGGATCACTACAATGTAACAGTGCCAGTGCTTTTTGTTTTGTGGCCTTCGTCAACATCGCTGCAGATAACTGAGATCATCAAGTTTCAGTCTACCTGGTGACATCACGCTAAATGATGAGCAACACAAGCCCTAAAGCCTTGTTTTTGTATTCCACTGTACACCTATTAAAGGAGGAAAGGAGGATAAAGGATTTATCCATTCATAGCTGTGCCTCTAGAATTAGTACAAATGACTCATATTTCTTCTTTATAATCAGTGAAATTTATACTTAAAATTGACTGCCTGTCAAAAAACACTGGGAAACAACCTGAGAGAGCACTGAGTGTGAACTGTCTTGCTTATTCTGCATCTATGTAGATATACAATACATGTTTATGTGCTGTTGTTTATTTTTGTGCTTTTAAAGCTTTAAAGGGATGGTAAGTTCAGTTAAAAATAAGTTTTTTTGTTATTTAATATTTTTCTTGAGTACTGTCTTCATCAGCCAGTTCAGCAGGGCTGAGTAGGTTTTAGTTCCCCTTACAAGGTAACAATATTGTCTGGACTTTGGTAAGACCAACCAACTGTCCAAAAAATACCCTGCTTGTTGGAACTGAAAGAGCTACGGGTCTCACTAGTGCTGCAACAAAACCAATGTCTTCATAACTAACACTGCTGTAGAGTTCACTTTAATAGATAATTTGACATTGCACAAGTTAGGTGATTCCAATATCTGTATTTTGATTATATTAAACCCGTCCTGGCATGAAACTGTTGTGATTTTTTTTTCCTTTCAAATCTTCACCCCTTAATGAATACTATATTCTAACTATATTCTTTTTCCTCTGGAAGTTTAAACTAAAGGCTTTCCTGTGCTGATCTCAAACCCCATAAAACAGTACAGTCTGGGTGGATATTTATTTATTTATTTATTTATTTATTTATTTTATTGGGTGGATGTGTGCTGTTGTGTGAACTTGAACCCGGGTTTTTTGCCTGACTGACAGTTTCCGTTTGACCACCATATAACCCCATCCCCTTCCATCATGATCTGATAATAATGTTTAAACAGTTTAAATTATTACTAACACCATATTGAGTCCTCAGATTGCGTTTGTCACATGTGACATGACAAGGTCTTCATTTCTCCTAAGAGGATCCATGGGGGCCTGAGCACAGAGGGTGAGTGGTGATCTCTGCAGGTGAGAGATGCAAGGCACATCTTGCCACTGACACCCAGGGAATTGGATGTCCCAGCTGAGCCAGAGGCTGCGTGTGCATGACTGCACCCCTCTGACATCACCCATCACTCTTTGTAGCCGGAGACCTCCTCTCCCTGTCATCTCTCTCTCCAACATATCTGCCGGAGCATTGAAAGATGAGGTCTACCCTGGGGACAGCTCACCCTGCTGGGCCAGATTTGTGCAGAAACTGGCTGCCATGCTCTGTGAGGAGCCATGACTGCTGGTCCAGTCGCTGGTTTAGTCTGGTCTAAGCCTTGTTCATTTTCCTGAAAGACTGCAGACTGCCGTAATCCTCAATAGAGTGTTATCCAGAGCATAAAACATGCAGCTACGAGTGATATAAGAGCCATTTAAAGTGGGGCTGCCATTTGATTGCACCTTAATTGTGCTTGATTTCTAGTTCTTCTTGCTTCTGTTGTCTTCTCCCTTCAATCAAACTCTCTTGCCCCGCCTCCATCTCACTTTTCTCCAAATTAGATACCTTTTCATTCCACGTTCTATCATATGTTCTTTTTCTCACTTTCTTAATTGCCTTCCCTCCTACTGTCTCACTTTTTGTGGCTATGATACATTTATTTGTAAGTTTTTTTATACCGTAGCTTTTAAGGATCATGCTGTGCTGAACAGCAGTGTGGTTGGAAAGCAAAGTAAAAATAGCTTAGCATGTCGGCGGGGGGTGAAGGCAGCTCCTTTTCCTCAGATAGCTCATATACCATCCTACACACACACTGCACCAAGGGTGGGGAACCTTTTTGATTGCAAGGGCCGTAATCACAATGTGTACAAGACAACAAAAAAGAAAAACAAAGACTTATGTAGATAGATAGATAGATAGATAGATAGATAGATAGATAGAATTTATGTTCTGAATGAATTTTGATTTTTATCCTAATGTCTTTGCTACTGACGTTGGTATGAATAAAGCTCTACAAGCCATGTAATTAGCAGGATAATCTGGTCCAAGGTGGTCTTCTATCAAAAATAATGACCTCCGAAGAGGAAACCCCTCTGCATCGGTGATTATTTTTTGATAGAAGACTGCCTCGTCATGGATTATCCCATACTTGTTTGGGATAATCTTGGATAACTTGATTGGGAAATTGGTTTCCAGTCCCTCTGGTATAAACTACACATAGTTTTATAAACTAGTGTTTTTACTGGTATTACGTGGCTATCTGAAGTCTGACAGAGCCAGAATTTGCTGTGAAACTTGAAACTGGTATTTTGCACAGATCATATACTTTGGTAAGGACTTTGTGAATATTATCTGTCATTGTACATTTATTTATATGAGCTGTAATGAAGCCCCTTATAAAAAAAAAAAAATAAATAAATAAAATAAAACATAGCATAATTTCCAAAGATTTGATCCAAGGCCAGAGGAGAAAAGATTTCTCAGGTAAGACTTCTAAACAAAGCAGGAGGGTCTTTGGCTTTCAAATAAGCACATGACTCACTGATCTCAACATGCAGTGATTTTCCCACTCTGCTGGTTTCCAAAATACAGAAGGATGCTACACACATATCTGCATTAATTATCTCACACAGTGAAGCTTGTCACTTGTCTCTCTGAAAAGCTAATTATAGTGTTGAATCATGACATCTGATCTGACAAATCTTGCAGTAAATATGCCCCAATGATTTCCCTTACATTTTACTCCACCAAACAAACAATGCTATTATCATTATCCGGTTCAATCATTTGTTAAACATATGTCAAGCTGCATGACTATGAGAAATGAGGAGCATGGCAGCAATTTAGTATTAGGCAGCACTCAACTCCACTAGCATTGAAAACAAACGCGTCATTTGACCTGTCCAAATTTTCCATCATGTTCAAGTACCTGCTTATCAGCTGGCTGTTTCAGCAAGATTATTTTAAAAATGGTGTATTGGCCCATTTTCTTCTCCAGCATCTGTGTAGTGAAAATGCTAACAGTCTTACTCTCATTTGTTGTTATTTATTCATGCTTATGTCCACTGTTGTAGGATGGAAGGTAAGATAAATTCAAAGGATATTTTGCCAAGGGGGCTTGAGTTAATTTGCTGCTTCCTAGGTTTGACTAAAAATCATATGTGGATCATAACAAGTAATACTAAAAATAAAAATGCCCATGAAGCTGTGTAAGATAAGGAATGGAAAAATCCTAATCACATTAATGAATGCAATCAAAGCAACAATGTGACATTATACAAGCATTAGCATTTGGGCTTCAGGGTGGCGTGAATGTAGATGAGTCAATATCAGAGGTGCTGGTTTTACCACAATTCAGATTAAGACAATTCAGATTCGGTGTCAAGTAAGCTGTCAATCACAGAAAAACAAAAAAACAAAAACAAAAATGACTCTTAAATCAACTCTGTGGCATTCATTACATAGTGGATGAGAGTTAATTCCATCATGGAAAGTGGTCCTTTGGCTAACAAAGGGCATCAGTGCAGTCTTAGAAATAAGAGTTCTAAAAGGTTCTTCACAGATTGAGTTCTACCTATAAGCTTTTGACTGCAAAGAACCATTTTCTCTTGGCAAATTTCCACAGGGGTTCTTATGGAGGCAAATGGTTATATCAAGAACCCTCTCTATTTAAAGAACCCTTTTTGAAAGGAAGAGTTACTGAAGGAATCCTTGGAAGGAAAATTACATAGGCCATGTACTGCTACTGCAGATTGAATGAGCACAGGCTCAGCCTCCAAGGGCTGTCACTATTGGGTTTATTCCTGTGCACATGCTCATGGATATTAAAAAAAAACATTTCTATGTGAAACTGAATGTCTTAAAACTTTATTTATTGCGGTGTGGGGAATAAATTAGCATATTGACTACATAATAGTTTTTGCAAACTCTCTGAGAGGGTTCTGTGCAACACCATGTCAGGTTCTTTGTAGAACTCTCTAGAAAGGTTCTAGGAGTAAGGTGAGGTATAGTTTTTTTGTAGAAACTTTTATGCTGGGTTCTTGATCGAACCTCTTAAAAGTGTTCTGGTAGAACACTTTACAAAGGGGGACAAGCCCAAAAACCCTACATGGTTCTAGTTAGCGCCTTTATTTCTAAGATTGTGGCTACACTGCACAACCCTCACCACCTGGATATCTCTCTTTCCCTGGCACATACAGTCTTTAGGTTGGATTTCTGGCAATCGTGACATTTTATAATTGCCCCAGGTGATTGCATATAATAAAAATAGAAGTATAATGAGGTTCTGTAGGTGCTTATACACCAGCATCCTTCATTTCTTTCAGGACCCATAACCACTAGTTTGCATGATAAATGAGAACCCCTTGTCACTTGGCTACAGTTTGCCGTACAATGTGCAAATTGACAATAAGATCTCAGGTGACAGTACACTGGTGGATGCCTTCACAGCGGCAAGCAGTATTATTCATACCAGGTGACTATTTTTGCAAATATAAGATACAATTTGTCCCAACTCGTTTAGTTCTGTACATGACTGTTACACTACCCTGACGTCATCTCCTCACCCAAACTCCCTTATGAGATATTAATGTGTCAGCCTAAATAATAACCCTGACTCTCAGATTAAACCTGCCGCAGTGCATCTCTCTGCAGCTCCCGCATGCAACCCAACAGCAGCTGATCCTCACCCACCAACACAAGCAACTAATCCTCCCCGGCTTGCTAACGAGCTCTCCTACTACTCTTCCCTTGTGCGCCCCTGAAGCCCCCACCCATTAGCAGTGACCCCTCCGACAGAGCTCCCAGTGTTTTGAAGGGCAGGAGGCAGAGGCCAGAGTGTCCCAGACCAAAGCCTGGATTAGTTACTAATCCTTGGAGGTATTTCTCTCTCCCCTGCTACCCCCTGCTTTTCAGGAATCTGCTTGCTGCATGACTTTTATATTAAACGAGAAGGAGTAACACAGAGATGTGGGAGTACGTAGAGGACAGGACAGGAGTGAGCAGCGGTTAATGAGAATATTAGAGAGGGTGAGCAAGAGAGAAAATGCATTTTGCAGTATCTACCCTGTGGTATTTTATTCAGCTGGCACCTGGAGGTTATGGGATATGGGTTACAATCACAGGTGCCCCCATTCTGTAATGGCATCTGTGACATATCCCATAATCCATTAAAAAAATAAAAAATAAAAATCAAATAAAAATACAGGTGAGCAGTGCTTTTGGATTCACTGCCTGCCTTAAGTCTTCCTCCCTAATTTCACTGTCCTGTTTTTGCAAGGCTTTGGCACTGGGATTATAGGATAAAGGATATAGGATTCATGCCACCGCATTACGGCCCTCCATTTCCAAAGGAAAATTCAAATGTTTTTGACTAAAAGCTTGCATGTGTAAGTGGTCCTCACCGGCCGTGGTACCTGCTGCAATCACCAGCTCTGAGAGTCATCAACCCCTCCAGCACTTCCAATCATCTCCATTGTATGTATGTTTACGTCTAATGAACCACTTTACCCTGTTCATGATTGATCTGCAGACTATCTGAGGATTACATTTTGTTTGAATAATGCACATATCCTTTATCATTAGCTCCATGCTTTCACTTCAACACAGTCACAGCCATGCTTTCAGCTAAAAATACCCTTTTATTAATGTTCTTTCATCTTTAGTTTGGTGCAACAGACAGAATAGCTAGTGAACCAGCCCTTTCTCAACAGACTGAGAAACATGTAAAATATCACACTGCACATGCTTTTGAGACCTCGTGTAGTGACAGGCAAGATTTTTCACAAAGACAAGCCCTCCCTTTTTACAGTTTACATTTATTAGCTTCAGATGAGTTATGATTGACAGTGTTTGATGAGGGCACAGTAATGAGAACAATCATCACATAACCATCTTACTAATTACCAGTGTCATAATCACTGCCATCAAGGAATTCGATACTTAGCCCTCATTTGCAAGGGGTGAAATATTCACGCACTTCTGGTGGAAGTTGAACAGCCTGAAATTCAAAATGATTACACTCCAAAGCTCTGGAGGGACGGGCTCAGGAGCGGCAGTTCCAATCAGCAATTCTGTTTTCACTTTATCTAAGTATAGTATCTGATAAAAATAGGGCATACACCCATAGATCATTTGCCAATAGATAATGTTATAGCGCGGTGCTCCTCCTTACATGCTAACTTAGCCATCAAGTGCTGTGACAATCAAAAGGAATATCTGAGAGTGGAAAATACAAATCATGCAACTGCACAAAAGACTGGAGTTGTTTATTTGTTTGTGGGGCCTCTTCTAGGTCTGCTCTTTTTTTATTTTTTATTTTTTATTTTTTTTTGTCCCTTCCTCTCTTTCCCCAGTAGAACAGATTGGATTATTCGGAGCAGAGGCAGTGGAATTAGTGTCGGATCGCTGCGTCGCATATGCTCCCCAAGGAGGGATGGTCCTGAAGAAAGTGCGTGTGTTTGTGTCTGTTCGAGAGAGAGAGAGAGAGAGAGACAGAGAGAGAGAGAGAGACAGAGAGAGACAGAGAGAGAGAGAGCACAGATGGTTGAGTTACTCATTGTTCAAACATCCTTGGGCAGTAGTGGGGTGCACATTGTTGACTCTTTGCTTGTAATAACCACAGTCACATTTCTTGCAGCCACACTTCTTGCTTTAGTGGGCAGATGATGTATAATACAGTTAAACGTAAATGTGTAACTTGTTACTAGATGTTGTGAATTTATTACAGCAGCGTGAACCTGTAGCTATGCCTAAGCCAAGACTGCCATAGTAGGGAAAATGTGTAGAGAAAGCAGGCCGATGTTTACTGTAAAACTTTGTATGCTTCTACTGTACAGTAGTTGCCTTCCCTTTCTAAAGCCAAACTACAAGCATTTTACTGGCTCCTAACTATCACCACATCTGACTAATGCCTACACACTTGGTCCTCTCTTCTTGCTCTCTGGTTCCACCATCAATAATAGCAGCATAAAAGAGGCTTGTTGTGCCACAGAGATAAGGCTGCTGGCAGGGACCCACCTGCTGACCCGAGGTGCTTTGCAGGCATAATTCCAACTCTAATGGTTTTATAAAGTACAAGATGCACTCTTTTGACCCGACAAGACCTGTCGAGTTAATCAAAATTGCTGACATTTCTGTCCATTCTTCCCAAGTGGAGGCATTTAACAATAAGGACCTAAGAAACCGTTTTCAGTCCTGTCAGGTTTGAATGCTTTTGAGGATGTTTCGCGTCTCTTATAAGACAGACTATAATGTCTGTCTTATAAGAGACGCGAAACATCCTGCACAGATTCTCCTCACAAAGATAACAAGAATCGTTTACTGACATCTTAGCAAAATGACAACGCAAGCTACAAATCAGGGGAGAGCTGGCCACTACCAGTTAGCAACCTCAGCTGGTAAACAGAGTCATAAATCTTACAAGTTGGAGTAATTATCATAACAACAGCTGGCACATGCATACACATGGCAGACTGATGAGTTTAGCAATGCATGGCAGCACCGCCCCCAGATAAAACTGTTGTTGTGGACAAGGTGGCCATACGTGCTTTGTGCTGTGATTAACTCACACAGTCTGGCTTGCACGAGGCAAGAAAAGGCAGATGTTTTAAAACAAAGTAAAACAGCCAGAACTTACTGTTTAAATAGCTTATCACATTCATCAACAGAATTATAATTAGACTATTGGGACAAGGTCTGAAAGTAGTTAAAGGCATCAGAAACACTAAAAGACATCTTGTGAGGTGTTAACTAATATCTAGGTGTTGTTTGAGATATAGGACAATAATTATATAAAATACTAGGCATAAATAAATACTAGGCATTATCTCCACATGTAAGTGCATGTGTTGAATTGCTTATGTTTTAGATATTACATCTTTTTTCCAGGTTAAAGGAAAATTCCACCCTAAAACACATTACTACTGTACAGGATTTGTGATTTACACTGCATTTCCGGTGTTGTTTTATTTCAGGGTGTAATTCCATTTTTGCATTGGTAAACTTGCCATATGCAATGCAGATAGAGAACAGCTGCAGCTACAATGGAGCTTAGTGGAAAAAACTAACAAATGCTGGATTTCTCCATTTCGATATCTCCATGTGGATTTATCCATGTTTGTTTAACATCACTGCAAATCACTGAGTCTACAGAGAACCCTTCCTCTTTTATTCTTCAGGAACTGGACACTGAAACCCGACAGTTAATGCTCCTGTTTTCAATCATTGAAATGTTTTGTCTTGTTCTCCTATCAAATGTTATTGTGCGGAGCATATATTTCTGTGATGTGAGTCAGTTCACTTTGTGGAGGAATTTTCCTCCTTATGTTTAAAGGCAATATGGTCAGGGCCTTCTCTGTGTAGACAGCCAGTCTGCTAAGGCTGCCTGGGCAGGACAGCTGTCCTGATAAGCAGTGTTGCCTCCTAGTCCACCGAAGATATGAAATTCTGCGCAGACTTTCAGGGTCGGTCAGGCTGACTTCTCTAGATATGTTTGCAATGTTTGCAATGTGACCAATGTCTAGTGAAGGGTTTAAATATGCCATGTTAAGAAATATCCTTCAGAATTTGGGTGGCATTACACAGTGTTTCTCACTGTGTAATGTTTATCCCTGTTCTCCTTGATCGAGCTTTAATAGATGTTCTTCTTCAGCTGCTGACGTAACCACTTCTCGATAATTCCATCACACACTTTTGGCTAGTTAGCTGCAAAATAACTACAACATCAGTCATCACCAGAAATGTCAGTCCAAGGTTTTAAATAGTGCTTATGTGTTTTAGGCTGGAATTTTCCTTTAAAAATCAAAAGTAGGTGAGCATCAATGGATGTTTTGTAGTGTTATACTTTAA
>OMKZ01056034.1:13748-34074 GCA_900302535.1 Neoniphon sammara
ATGTGCCAATATTTTCAAATTAAATCAAAAATTTAAGATCTTAAAAAAAGTATTGATAAATAGTGGTAAATAGTGTGAGCTAATAACAAATTACTTCTTCAAAAAAGTAATCTTTGACTAATTACTGATAGCTGTATACAGCTATATAAATAAATATACATATTTATTTATTTATTTACATTTATTATCGTTGTCCATCTTGAATAGAACTAACAGTGCTTTATATAAAGGACAGTCCACTCCAAGGTGATCATCTACCAACATCTGTAGTAAGAACAAAGAAACTACAACAAAAATTTTAGAGCTGTAGTGTTTAAATTTCAAGGTTTCCATGTAGCTCAGTTAGCCTACAGGCAGGCAGCTAGCTAGGAGAGGCACTCAGCTGCTGCTGTCACCTGGATTGGAGGAAAGTTGGTCCACTTTTCCCTGCAGTGCAGGGTAAAGTACTGCAGTGGTTGGAGTCCAGTAATACAGTTAATGGAGGTTAATGGTCTTAACATTCTCAAACTAGTCAGCTACTGAACTGACTTTTTTCTATCGATGTAGCTAGCTTGCTAACATTAGCTTACAACACACAGCAGCAAGGCTTCAGGAGGTGCACTAATTTGGAACGAACAGGTACGGCGATGAGGTCACAGCTTGACAACGGCCTTAACAACAGTCTGTTATTCAGAAATAACCGACTGCAGAATGCCTTAACTGAGCAATCAGAATTCAACATAGCCGTGTAATAAATAATACTATTTATTGACTTGATGCACATGAATGAATAAGCTAAGCACCAGTAAATATTTTTTGCAAACTTCTCATTGCCAATAGTGTAGCCATGCTTCCCTTCAGAGAGAAACCCCCCAAAAAGATGTTCACCTTTTTGTTTGATTTAATGACCCTGCAAATTGCTGGGACACTTAAATAATATAAAACCAGTAAATATAGTCTTTGGTTTGGTGTGTGTGTGTGTGGGTGCATGTTTGCATATGTGAGTGTCACTGCAATGAATATATTGAAATGTAATGTCTGATATTGTGTATGGATACACATAGTGTGTGTGTGTGTGTGTGTGTGTGTGTGTGCATGTGCATGTGTGTTCCCTGGTGTATTTCACTGGCCACCAGCGCACACAGGCTGTGTTAAACTCGTTGCCTGGCCTTGCGGCTGTTGTGTGTTATGGGATTCTTCAAAGGGATTCTGATTCTGACTTGGTGGTTATCCACAGTACGCATCACTTTCTCTCCGCTCTCATTTACGGTCCCACAGCACAACTCTGCCACAGCCTTCCGGAGACCCCAGAAGCATTTTGTGTTTTTATTTGCCATACCTGTGGGGCACCCTACAACCTCCTTCCAGCTTGAAAAGGGTGGATAGGCAGCATTTGCATTTGGCAGTTTTTCAGATTTGAATCAGTAAAGTTTAGTAAGATCCAGATCTGTTTCCCTATGCTCATGGGTACTTTCCACAATTTGCTCCTTTGCCAACTGCACATTGGGCTTTTAAATACTGCATGTGGATATGACTGCAGTTTGTACACAATAATGGGGTTAAAAACATCTTTTCATGCACTTCGAATGGATCCATGGGTGAGTTGTTAATAATAAAAGAGACGTTTAAAAAAATATATGATCTAAATGAAGCCGTGGTGAACAATCTATCCTGGCATGAAGATGAGTACAGTGAGCATGCTACATGAACTGCATGAACTGCATGAGAGGAATATATTCCTCCAAGAGGGGAGGATTATGTGGAGGAAACAAGGAGACAGGAAGTAGCTTGACAGTGCACGGTGGAAAGTATTGGTGTACATGCTGAGTGCTTGTATGTGTGTGTTTTGGGGTATGGAGATTAAACTTGAAAATATATATACTGTGCGTTCAACTCTGACAACCTGGGTTCAATACCCATCTGGTGGAAAGAGGAGAGAGAGATGTCAATATTAGTTCAATTCAAGTAAAAAAAAACAAAAAAAACATTCAAAACAAACCCTGAGGAGCAATTGGTTGATGTGGAAAAATGTACAAAACATCATCACCAGGATAAAAGAAGGGACATATGACATCACATAGCGCACACAACTACAACAGCAGCAGCAACAGATTAAGTGCAATGAGAGAACCATATATCTCTTATTTCTCACCTGGAAAGTCTCCCTCTCTCTCTCTTGCTTTTGCCCGGCTATCACTAACAATATTGTAACCTGAACTTTTAACTGAATTACTAATGACTCCAGTCGCCTGGGCCTGAGGGTGATAAACAGGCTGCAGCTGTTGTCTTTTATCTTCTTTTAATACCTGGCCAGCAGCATCAGGAGGAAGGTAAGACAATGAGGCAACTGTCACTTCCCCAACACAGCACTGCAGAATGGAAAGTAATCTGTGGGACTGACTGACTAAGATCTAATGATACAAATACTAAGAACTAGCAGTACTTACACTAATCATAATAATATGTTGATCCAAATAATGAAGTAGAAATATACTAATATGACTAAACTAAATTCAACGCAATAAAAATTACACTTTTGCTTTTGGTCTCTCCATCTACTGATTGCAGCCAATTCAAATATGTTCTCTGGGGGTTGTTGAAATGTATTGTAGGAAATGTAGGGATTAGGGAATTAGGACATCATAGATTGAGAATATAGGGTAGAATTTCCTTTAAAGTTACTTGCCAGCTAACCTTATTGTGTGAAAGAGGAAAGAGTATCACGATTATTTTAATTATTAGTGATAAACAATAATATTGCCTTTGTGGTTATTTAAGAATCATTTTTTGGTTATTATTTTCTCCTTTTATGTTTTTTTTGTTTTGTTTTGTTTTGTTTTGTTTTGCTAAATCAAGGCTGATGTTAGCTTGCTATCTGGGTCGGAACTGATGCTAAACACTGACTCAGAAAGCAGTGAAGTACGGCCAATGTCTGACATCAGTCCTGCTGTAATGTCTATTTGTCCAGACCACAAACACCACAAATACAAAAACAGAGTATGGCACTGTGAAGGCACCTTGACAATGTGCATTTTTAAATATAGTAATGCATGCAAGGAAACCTGTTAGAAGTCTTTGTGTTGCAAACAGGGGGCAAAAATTATGGTATTTTGAGATTGTCATTCTCCTTTGCTTTGTTTTCAATGCATTTGACCCATTTACATTCATCTTCTTCTTATCTTTTCTTCCTCCTCACACTCACATTTGTTTTTCACATTAAATCATTTACATGGAAGGCTTTTCATCTCTCAATGAGTATTGGCTTTGATGTTGTAGTTTCGATGAATAAATGAACCAAATCTCTCTCTTGCACACACCCTCTCTCTCTCTCTCTCTCTCTCTCTCTCCCTCCCCCTCTCTCTCTCTCTCTCTGTCTGCATCATTATTCTTTCAGCATCATTCATGGGGAAAAAGAGGGGAGAAAAGTGAAAAGAGGCAGATGTACAGGCAGAGAGTGACATAAAGGTGTAGCTGCAGTATCATGAGACTGTGCAATGTGTGTGTGTGTGTGTGTGTGTGTGTGTGTGTGTGTGTGTGTGTGTGTCAGACGCAGGCTAGAAAAAACTTTGGACATTCTGTATTTATGGCTGTAAAGAGGCGGTATGAAAGAGAGAAAACGAAAATGGCTCTTCAGCGAGTGCAACCAAGCTTGAGTCTGCCTGACTGGGATGATTATTTAGACACAGAACTAGCATAACCTCCTTGTATGAACCTTGAAATAAATTGCTCTTCCAAGTGTAACCGATGCGCTCTCAACTTTCATAATGGTCCTGACTGTTATGAAAAGGGTCCAGCCAAAGAGCTGCGCTATGCTCTTCTGCCGAGTAAATACAGGCAGGCCTCTTTGCTTTAAAATAAAAAGCTTAAAAGGCAATATTCTCACAGGGATTATGAAGCCATATACACAGTGGGCAGACTCTCAAAGGTAAGTAACTGACCTTGTGTGCCATGGTCTACTGCAGCTACCAATTTTGCAGCTATAATTGGGCCAGAGGCACTCAAAACTCTCTCAAATTGAGACTTGCCAGGACCGACTCAAATTGTTCCTGACAAAAAGTTATTTGGTCATTTTCTTTCTTTGGGCTTGCTGCTTTATTTTCAATTCCAGCGATAGTACTTTTGTTACATATTGCCATCTCCAGATTATTTATCACCCTTTGTGTCTATATTTGAATAGGTTTGTTCCAAAATGTTTGAAAAACTAATAATTACATCCACTCCGACAAAATGATTGTTGACAAGTAAAGCCGATTCTGGGTTACTGTTAAGGTTTTCACTATTTTACAAAATAGTGCTGTTTTTCAGAATCGTTTGTGCTTCTGAAATAATGATGGAAGGATTTCAGAGAGCAACATTTTTAGGAAATGGGTGTACAGGATTTATGAATGAAGCCCTTCCATCTTTTTTTATCAGAGTGTTGAATGATAATAAGTGGCAGATTGGTGGCAGGGGATCAGCAGTTGGTTGCAGCTGTATTTCAGTAGGTTATTTTGGGTGATGATTAAGCCCATTTGTGCTGTTCCAACTTAAAACACCAAATATACATAAGAGGAATTATTTTGCGCTACATGACTTTGAGCCTGATCTGCTCAGTTCTTGTAGGATTTTATATGTCACTCGTAGTCTTGTGACACTCACCAGCTGTAATGTTTCTCTTGTTTTTTTCCAAACAAGAGTCATGTCTTAAAAACAATCTCCCTGTTGCTGGAGTCCAAATTTGTGATATTTGTCTAAAACAAAAAATGTACCATGCCCTATTTGTGTTCACATATCTCTAACTACCTGTGACCCCATGGTTTCTCATCATATTTAAGTACTCAGATGTGTATTTGTATTTCGATGACCTGAGAAGGCCACATTCCACACAGCTCAGTTGGTGAAGCATCTATCCGAGTTAGAATTTGCAATCAATCGGACGAACACACCTCAGATGGGCTAACAGGCTTATCCTTGGTGTGCAGACTTACTGAGATGCTCGGGGCCAGTCTGTCCGGACCCAGATGGACAGCCTTTATGGAGACGGTGCAGCAGGTGCAGCCAGGCAGGGCAGCTACAGTTCTCACCATAATGCGTCTCCTCGGCATCATGTCAGCAGCACACCCCATGGTTCAAATGGGTCTGTGTCGCATGTGACATCTGCAGAGGCGATTTATTGGGCTGCATTTAGACACAAACACCACCTGGAACAGTCCACGAGTAAGTCAGGATAGTCCTGAGCTACTGGGTGGAAACCTTGGCACTGGCAAAAAGGCAAACCGTTTGGCCCTCAGGGGACAACCAACATCAACTTCCTGGAAGTAACAGTAAGTCCTTTAACACTTTGCCCCAATGATAAGTGGAAAGGATGTGCTGGTGAGAACAACAACAGACCACAGTGGCCTTCATAAATAGTCAAAGCAGAATTCAATGCTCAACTCTTTTGAAGGTAGAAGAGGCCACAGCAAATCTTCGTTCCCTAAAGGCTTGAGGGAAGGTGGCTGACTCCCATATTGTCCAGACCAGGAAAACATGGGAGCCAACCTCATGCCCAGAGGCTCCACGCTCACAGGCAGAGCCCTGCAACCTGGAACAAGTCAAACTTGCTGCTCCGAATCGCGAAAGACTCAGTAGATGCAGAATTAGGTGAAATTCGCCCTTTAATTCGACAGTAAGCCATAGTGTAGGCTCATCCTGTTTGGCTGGATGCACTTAGATGAGCAGTTAAACCAATAAAATTATACACTCCAACTGGAGTTATCATGTATATCTATATATTGTTATGTATATATATGTATATTGTTATGACTTCATATCCATGCAACTACTCTTGTTGGGGATAAATGAAAATGTATCATAATAATGTGATCCCCCTGGATTTCAGTTTGGTTTTTGGTTATCATTTGGTTTGGTTATTGAATTTCTTGTGGTTTGGGTTCTCTGCTTGCTTTATGTCCCTTTTGTGATCCTGTAGTCTTGTTCAGTCTGCTTTTCCCCCACACACCTGCCCTGCATTTGACTCATCTGCCTTACCCTTGTTAACCTTTCACAAGTCATCTTCCCAGATAATCTTCATGTTTCCCTCCAGTTTTTCGTCCCTGCTCGCTCACAGCTGTAGGCTGTTTAGTCATTAGTCCCATGTGTATTTAAACCTGCAGTCCTGTCAGTCTCATTTATCAGATCATCTGTTTGGTTTGTGTGTTCATGCTCCAGTCTTTGTATTTTGCACTGATCTTCAATAAATATTTGTTCAGTTGGATTCGGTCTGCCTGCTGGTCCCTGTGCTTGGGTCCTGTTTCCCACCAGCTGTGACAAAAACTTGCTAATTTTAGTTAAATACTGAAACTTGTAGTCAAATAGGGTAGTGATACACATCTTCAGGATCTTCATTACGAAACATGATATTTCAACCAACAATAGAAAGGCTGACAAAATTAGATATAACACCATACAATGACAAGCTCATCCTATGAACCTTCCTGCTGCCATTCCAACTTGTAGAAAACTGCCATCAGTGAGGATGGGAAGTCGACTCTAAAAGTTTCCTCTCGATTCCCTCACATTGATTCTGAGAGTCGATTCTAAAAACAAATGGATTCAAAATCAACTTCAGCTGCATTTTTGTCTCTAAACTCCAGAAGTGAAAAAATAGTTTAAAATTAAACAAGTTTGTAAATCAACAAAAAGGCTGACCTAACATACACAAGCTAAAAAAATTACATTAAGTACCTGAATGAATAGAATAACATGAGCAATATATTGGATATTCATTAGCCTCCACTAGCAGTGGTTTCACAGAATACAGTTCTGTTTGGTCGAATCAGCATCTGTTGCTAGCCAGAGCTGTACTTTGAACGTACCTTACAAATAAAACATGAGGACAACAATACCAAGTGCTAACACTTCTCACCAGCATCAGAGGAGGGAAGGTAGAATCGCACACAGCCTGTTTTGACAGTAATTACAAAAAAATCCCCGTATGCAAAACTAAAATAAATTATACATCACTCGAGACAACAAGACCTTGGTGAAGATGAAAACGCCATGCTGAGCTTAGTCATGTGGCCATCTCTGTAAAATATTCAGGAGCCATTTCCTACATTTTCTTACCAGGAACACCTAAAGAAACATCCAGACAGTGTTTGACTGCAATGTGTCATTTCAATTCAACAATATGTTATTCAGTTCTAATACATTTAGGCTACTGATATGCAATCTTTTCAGGGACTGATTTATTAAATGATGAGTGCAGAATATTCAGCTGTAAAGACTTTGTATGTCAGGACTAAGAAAATGAATTTGGTCATTTGAAAGTACATGTATCTTATTTTTATTCTAACAAAAAGCCCCGGAATATAAAAAACAAAATGGGTAATACTTTGTCATAGACACAACCTTATATTTCTACATAAAGAATGCTGTTGTTTCTTGAATGTAATGGAGTAGCCAGCTCAGTAAAATATTAAGATGCTGTTTCCCACACTGTAACTAAGAACAGTCGATGAGGAACATCTATAATCATATCCATGCAGTGGAGTTGGCTGCTGCAGCATCAGTGGCATTTCGATTCAAAAAAATATGCAATGCCTATGTGGACAGATTCATAAAATGAAGAGCGCAGAATATTGAAGGAGAAAGTTGCTCTAAACAGGCTGTAGAATTTCACCCAGCAACACTCCGAGTTTCTGAATATTTGATCGGGTCCGCATCTTGTTTTTTATGGTTATAAAAAATCCACAAACAGAAAAGAAAAACAAGATCTTTATGAATGTATACATAAAACAAATTATGTTTGCGTTGAAATTCATGAAGGAACCACAACAAGTGCTGCATGGCAATATTTCAAGAATATCAATATGGACCCCTCAACTTGACTCCAACATGAACCTTTAATCTCAGGAAATCAGCACATCTGGGAGGCTCACTGCTAGTAGCAAGCATCGATAAAAGGCACCTGAAGAGTCTAAGTATCAGAGCGGTTTAATCAATGATCTGCAGTGGAGAGTAGCAGTTTCAGCCGATAGTACATATGTGCTGCAGCGGTCAGAATATGTCAAGTACATGTGCAGTGGCATGAGCTCTTAGAGGTGAGGCTATCTGAAGAAAGCTAATACATACATGCATCAAGCTCCTTTGGATTCGGCAGTTTTATAGTTGTGTTTACTCCTCCATAGGACCTGGTCAAAATGTATTATAGATCCACTACTCTCTCTCACCAACTATACCTGTTCACCTGTTGCTTTATGTCTAGTTCTACAGTTCATGTTGCCAGCACCATGTCCAATAGTTTGAAATGGTCAAATGAAAATAAGGAGGTAGAAACTAGACTACACTGACATATTTGTTCCCTTTATTTAAAGTTTTGGAGCAGCCAAAAATCTTTAGAACAAGGCGTGAAAAGGCCAGCCTAAGATACCTTAATTTCTCTGGCAAATTGTTACTGGCTATTGTGTGTCATAGCCACGAGCAGCCTGCTGATGGTTTGTCGCTTTTAAGCTGTAATTACTTTAATTGCTGCTCTAATAGGTGCAATGATGTCAGAAATGCAATAATGATGGGATGCTATGTAAGTTTGACACTGAAGACATGACATAGTATAGGTGCTTCTTTTCTGAGCAGTTGTGTCCAGTGATGTGCAGCAGCTTCACACCAGTGAAGGACTGGGGAAGCCAAGGACACATGATGCCTTCACTTACTGGTCAGAAGGTGGTATTTCCGACTTAATAGGTTGTGAGTATGAAATCTGAGTATGAAATATGGAGCTAGTTCACTAGCTTCACCTATTTTAGTATATTTGTTGCTTTGTACATAAAACAACTGGGAATGTACCTATGTTCCCTCAGCGCGTTCTAAATGTTCTAAACTCTTGACCAAAAGTTTGTATTTGTTAGGTTAATCAGTTATATATGGTGAGAGATAAAATTAGATCAAAATGTTTTTGAAAAATGAACAATGTATATTTTTGTTTATATGAGTTAGCAAGTAGTTATAGCAGCTTAATATCTTTTTACAACCTCTTACTAACCCTAACCCTGATCCAACATAGGGCTGAGGGAATATGAGGCCTAATTTAGATGGGAATTCATTTCTTAGGGACTGAGGGAACATGGGGCTGACCGCAAAATGAGCAACCAGTGGTAGCAGATCTAAGTAAATGTTGATGGCCTGTTGAAGTTGTATTTAGAAAAATAAAGAATTGTCTTCTATTGACCACTGCAACTGTCCTTTCATCTGCCATGATGAAATGTAGCACTTCACCTCAGGTTGGACACTTATGTATCAAACTTATTTGTGAAGGTCCAACGTGTAATTATGACTTGAGGGGGCGTTGATTGTATTTACACTAACTCCGACAACATGAGAAGGCAGGAACAGACTTATTTTGTGGTGTCCATGGTGTGCTGGGGATCCACAGCACCTAGACTTCACTTGTTGTGCATTAAAGCAGGCCATAGCTATAACCAAGTCCATGTGAATCAACTTTACATTATTCATCCAAGAAAAAACTATGTTTAAATTGTTTAAATTACATATTTTTTCCCTCACGGATGCATAGCCCAGTGTCTCTCTGATGTATAGATATGGCAGACATCATTACATTAAAGCAATGCATTTCAAACTGTGCCACATCCACAGGCTACTGTACTCTCACAGTGCTAAGCCATTTGAATAAGCAATTCCCTTCTCCATGATTCCTTTAGTAATTGATGTATTAGATACGAAGGAGGTATGTATTGAGGGAAAAGTCATTTGTGCTGAGATCTCATTTTTTTCTACGACTGATCACAGAAAAACTGCCCGTCCCCTGCCAAATACCTCAAAGCTCAGCAACTGTTTACAGCAAACATCTCACTGTCAAAAACATATTCAGTCATTTCCTCTGCAAGCATATTTTCTCTCGCTCTATTTTTAAACAGTTTTTTGGCCTTCTCTATTTGCTGTGTGTTTTTAATTCCGTCGTTTGCTCACACCCTTATGATTGCTCTCGCTTACCTTTCTGATCAGTCCTCCCCTCATTCTCTCTCCCTCCGCTCAGTGAGCTTTTAGAATGAGGGGGCGAGAAACCCCAAAGCATGAATCATTAAAAGATGTGAAGGGAAAAATAGATCACTGCAGATGCACCTGCAGAAATAACAGCATGAGTGTGCGATGAAGGGAGAGGGAGATGGGGACACAGGAAGGGGGAGGGGAGGACTTGGCTGCTTTTCTTCTCATAAGACAAAAGATCTGTCCTGTGCCCGTTTGCAGCAATTCTGTCTATACGTTTAGACCTTTAAAAAAGGCAGCAGGGACAGAAAGGTTTATTCAAATTTGCATTATTTTATTCATTTTCACTCTTTTCTGACACTGTAATACATGTGGCTTTGGTATTACAGTGCTAAATTTAAATGTGGGGCATACATGAAAAAACATGAGAAAGAAACATCAGTACTATGGTAAAGACAATGACAAGAGAAATTTGAGGTCATAAGAGAAGAACAAATCAGAAATATAAATGGGATCATGTTTGAACATTTAGTTAAAGCAACAGTCTTATTGAGAATATAATTTAATCTCTCGTAAACTAGTTACGAACAAACAAATAAGAAAGTGAGAAGTGGAAGTTTTCATATAAACGAGAATATCCTCAATGTGGGATAGTTTTTGCTCCAAAGACATGACATCACACTGTATCAGCATCACCGTTTTGCAGCATGCACTGCAAGCTTTTTAACAGGCACTACACTAAACGTGAGTTGTTTCCAGTTTGATACCAGAGATGTTTTAACTCTCTGCACGTCAAGTTTTGGTGTCAGTCTCTCAGAATCAGAGATCAAGGGTTTTCTCTCAAGACTCATCGTTTTGCACTGATGTTCAGCAATCTTACAGAAAGAGAGAGATCCGTCATTGAAGAAGCAGAGATCCTAATTTCTCCACTAACAGCAGCCTCAATGGATCAAAATGCAACGCAGCCACAGGACATGTTGTGTTTTGAGCTAGGGACATGTTCTTGGGCTCTAATGGGACTCTATTGGCTTAACCCCTCAACCAGTCGCCTCAGTCCACTGAAATTTGCATGCATGTGCTCAGCCAATCAGGGTAAACCTATACTTACCTCATGGCTTATTGCTGCATAGAAAGGGTGTGTCCTCCCCCTATTCTCCAGTCACCAGGGTGACTCATTAGAGGGCTCTGCCTGTGAGCCCAGAACTAGAGTTACCAATCATAACTATGTTCTGTGTCACACAGACATCTCCCTCTAATGGGGATGTATCAGCTCTGGAGGTGAAGCCCAACAGCTACACCCCCTGCTGCAACAAGGTAGGTGGAAAACCTGCCACACACAGACCGACTGACTGTTACCGTGGATTCTGTGGACTGGATACATAAAGATAGATAAGTAGATAGAAAGATAGAAATATATACAACTGTGAGAGTATTTCAGGGCGGATTTTCCCTTTAATTCTTTGTAGTTTTATTTATGTGCCACATGAAAACCTGCACAGCTTTTGTTTGAGCATCTGTGTGATTGCAGTTCTTCATACTGAGGTGGTTATTTGATGAGTCGAGATTACAGCTTTAAGGGAGAAAGGTTAAATGAGCTGTCATTAGACCACCTCTTCTCTGCTCCCAACTGTGAAGGAGAGATCTCTAGGTAATTATTTCTCTCAGCTCCTATGGCGCATCAGACAATAGTTTTAATTGCTTCATGAGGATGGTGTGCTGCTGGGAGATGCGCCATTGGATTAAACCGTGATTAGAGCGGTGTTAGGAACAGATTAACTGATTAGAACTTTGTTGAGTACAGATTCTCTGATTTATTTTACAGTTGAAGGAAAAAAAACCTTCCCGTCTGTCTGAAAAATATGCCACATCTGTTGACTATGCTCAGGATGGACAACATGCGATTAATCATGTGGCCACCTGACATTTCATATAGGGTTTGACTGATATGGCTTTCTGAACACAAATACTGATATTTTTCATCACTGATACCTCCAATTTCAGGCAATTACAGTTATTCAGTATGAGAATTTACCTTTGGCAGAGTGGAAAAAACCCTGAAACAGTATTTAGACTATCATGTCATTGCAGTGGCTGTGCATGGCCGTGGTGCATTTTCAGAGATGAACTAAAAGTGTTCAGAAAATATAGAGACTATAAAATCCTCTACTGAAATTCAGTGTAATTAAATTTTTTCAGGGGTTCACAGTGTCACACCTCACCTATTCAATTCAAACTCTGAACAAACCCATAAATTCAATTAAGTTTCATTGCAGGTTTTTCAAACTGTTTTTGTGCAGCTATAGCCAGAAAAAAATCCATCATATCAGCAGTGGATGACATGATTGGCTGATATACCGTATTTTTAAAAACGGCCAATATTGGCCTGACACACTGGCCAAATGATATATTGATTGTCATACAGCCTTCACTTTGCTTGAGCGCTCGAAAGTGGCCTAACACTGCCTTTTCATCAGACAGTGCAGGGTACAGGTGGAAAAATTTGAGTGATAAGTGATTGTGAGTGATTATGAAATATTAGGCATTCAAATTTCAAATTTGATTCAAATTTAGAGGACAGAGGTGAAAATCTTTTGCTTTCAGTAGCTATCCTGGATCTCTGTCTGTTATAATTTATTCTACCTTAGTTTTTTGTGATTTTATTTCTTTTAATCTAAGTGTCTTAGAGTACCATGAAAAGTTCTACACAAATAAAATGTATTATTATTATTATTATTATTATTATTATTATTATTATTATTATTATTACCACCACCATCATCATCATCATCATCATCATCATCATCATCATCATTATTATTATCATTATTATTATTATTATTATTATTATTGTTATTATTATTATTATTATTATCTCCACTGAACAAGTAAAGGTCAATTTGCCATATACACTGTGTAGGCATTTTAATTCTGAGTCACGATTACTTGTACGGTTCATAAAGTATCAGAACATTTTTATAGTCCTGATCAAACTTGCAGCCATACTCTCCCTCTGCACCACAAATAGCGTGCTTCACTTTAACATCCAGCCTTCTCCATTTTGAGAATTCCTCTGCAGCACAAAGCGACTTGGCCTTGTTGACTGTGATGCTATCATGACTCTGCTGTCCATTAGTGTGGTCATTCACTGCCCCCGCAGCTTCCAAACACAGAATGAAGTGGCTGCTTCCACCCCCTCAGCATTAAAGCAACTTTTACAGCAAACTTCACTTGCTGCATAGTTAAAAGCAAAGGGAGGAGAGCCTGCCTTGAAATTAAAGTACATGCTGCAAAGTAATTACACAAGAATGAGTTTTGTAAGCCGGGCTGTCTATTTGCAGTACTGTAACTCAAAAGAACCAAATAGCATGCAAAGCCTGAGCCTTTCACGATAACGATCAACACTACAGTGGAATGGATTTCGGATCGTGAATATACATTGACTAGCTTTCACTTCTTTCGACTGAAGCCTGTGACTAGATTATTTTAACACTTGCAAACTTCAAAGCCACTCATCCTGCATACCCTCCACTATGTCCTGTGCATTTCATCAGATAGTCTTCAGGTTGCTGTGCATTAAGTATGGGGCGTGCTGTTTTGGTGCATATGTCAGCATCTTTCAAACAGTCCTCAGATTGTCTCCTTTGAACCAGGCAGAAAACACACTCATCATATTTAACGGGGATGGCTGAGGAGGGCCACAAACTGCTGCCGGCTGCCTGTGTAACCGGCTTCTCATCTGGCATTGTATCACCTTGACTCCCCTACTTCAGACTGCTAAATTGCTGCTCGTGCCTCGACTGTGAATAAGTGGGGCAGGTATCCATCATCACTGTACCTTCTCGCTCTCCAGGAACACTCGAGAGTGACGCATTCGCACACCAACTGTACGGATCATCCAGAGATGAAAGCTCTGCCGTGAAATGTTATTATGCATGTGCTGTAATGGTATTTTGAACAGAGATGATCATATGCAGGAGACAAATTTATTTGCACATTCTGGTCGATGCACATTTAGGTTTGCAAGTTCATCTTTAATATGCTGTAAAATAGGATTTATTGTAGGGTAGCTGTGCTTAGATGACTGCACCCTGTATTTTTTTCATGTGCTAAGTAGAAACATTTGTTTGGGCTTTTGGGCCAAGCAATTGTTGGGAGCATTAAGTGGCTTCCACACATATCCCAAGCTGAAGTTAAAAGAATGCTGTCATTTAGATTGTCTCCCCGTCTCCCTGGTAGTACTTGTGTTCTTGTCTTAAGTGTATCGTGCAGCTATTGATTCCAGGGAAATGGCCTTTGACTTGAAGGTGGCGCCGAACCAGCAACACACATCACTGCTCCGTATTGATCCCAGATCCTGCTCTACAGAGCCTTTCCATGCTTTGTTTATTTAGAGCCTCTGGTGTGTTGACAGAGCAAGGCAATAACTGGCCAGACACATAGGGCCAGCATATGAAAACTTGAGGAGAAAGCCCAGAGACCCTTGAGTGATTAAGTGTGATTTAGCCAGTGCTGGTCAAGTGAGATGTCACCTATTGATTGCTAATAAAGACGAGGACAAAGAAAATGTCATTGTAAACAAATAGCCAAGAGCTACAAAAAAAAAAGAAAGAAAGAAGAAAAAAAGGAATCTCAAACAAAAAGCTGAGACACAATGGAACAAAGACACTGCAAATTTGCATCAGTTGACATTTGAGTCAAAGCACATATCCTTTTAAAGATATGTGCTTTATGCTTTAAGTTATATATGTAAGCGAGACAGACTTTGGTAAAACAGTACTGATTAAATCTCAATTAGGGAAATAAGCCAATTAAGCATGCTAGTGATATCAGATGTGTATCTTTCAGGCTCTCAGCCCGCTCTCTACTGTGTTTTACTGCTTAAAAGGGGAGTGTTGGGATTTCTGAACCACTCAACATTAGTCAAGTCACATAGCTTATGTCAAGATTTCGCCAATTAATTCATTATCTTCGTTTAACCAGGGTAAACAACTGGTTTCCAGGGAGTCGTAGGCACATGAAATTAAATAAGAAATTATTTTGTTGATACTGACACTCTGAATTCTGATTAGTTATAGATTTTGTTGATTGGAGTTAGTATTGTAGATAATCTCAGCTTTAATCATTTAGTCTTAGCTAAGGTCATAAAATTCTGTGTTGGGATGTTTATTATATCCCATTTATATTAGATTTATTGCTCACTGCACAATTCTCCTTAGAGCAGGACACAATTAGATCCATTTATTTTGACACAGGTGTTACTGGATAACGCTGCAACCTGACAAGTATTATATGATTCACTGTAAAGACTGTCTTTGCTTTTTTCTCAGAAATCCTCATTTTAAGAAGTGTCTCACCAGCAGGTGCTTTTCCAAGTTGTCACAAGGGCTGTCAACTATCTTGACATTCAATTACTCCTTCTGTGCCTGCCAATCACAAGAGGGCCTGAACTAAAGCACAGCGGGGTCATCCCATCCCTCCTCTGACTGGCTGGTTTAACCTGGTCCAAAGAGCGAGGTTTATAGTCTGAAAAGAGACGCTGAGCAGATCTGAGAGGGATCACCAGTCACAGCCTGCCGCATCAAGTGTCTGATACTTAAGTTTTCTGCAGGCACAGTCAAAGCCCTGTATATGTGTGAGTGAGTGTAAGTTTGTGTGTATGGGCTTATATGAAAGAGAGTGAGAATGAAAAAGTCTATGGAAATGAAAAAAAGACTAATTGATAAAAAAGTAGACTCTGAATACTTCTGAAACTGTCCATTTAACATCACTGTTTATGCTTCATAATGTTTACTTTCATGGTGTTTGAAACATTATGTTAATTTACTCTATTATGCTGATTTTGGGTACAAACAAAGTTAAATGCCATGTAGGAACGTCAACTGTTTCCCTGTGTGTGAAACTGTGGCTTTGTACTGATGAAACAAATGCTCTCCCATTTTTTGACCTTTTAAAATGTCTCGGCCTCTTGCTGTTGTGGTGTGTAAGCAAGTGTACATGTGACCCTCCCACATCCCCTTTTCGCTGCATGTTAATTAGGTTTGATGCATTCCAAGTATTCTACACCGATCCTGCATTAAAACACCTAGCAGGATTTTTATATATTCTATGGTGCTGAGGATGAATACAAATTACCAATCACAACGTATCTTCAGAAATTGAGAGCATGGCCCATTTGAGCTTGATCTGCAATCCGGCTCTCTTGTTTTTTTTATTATTTTTGTGTTTTATTTTTCATTGGACAACATGGGCAGCATCACAAAAGATGGGAATGAGCAGGTGCAACTCATGATGAAAAGCCAGATGCAAACAAATGCCACACAACTCCGTTTGCTGAGGCTGCAGGCTTTTGCTTGAAGCGACACTTTTTTAAGATCATACCCCTAAGGTATTCTTTTAGGTGGATTTAACTGCATGATTTCAGGGCCAATTTAGCCCAGATAATGCAAGGCTTGATAAACTGTCAGAATGACACCAAGACAGCTCCTGTCAGCATGTGTTTTGTCATTCGTGTCAGCATAGCGTGAAATGTTCAATTTACTTAACTGGCGTTCAGGACTATCACAGCCAGTCAAATCATGCCCAACTCCGATGCTAGCAATGTCAAAATTTTTGGCATCAAACCATAGCTTGAGAGACATTCAGTCCAGTAACTTAACACAAATTTGATCTTGTATCAAAACTCATTAGATGTAACTGGACATGTGGGTTGGGCTATGTCATGAACTGTGTTTTCAATCAAACCCAAATAAGAGCTCCGGGCAGCATCACATGGCATGTGATGCTTGTCAAAACTTGTCATTCAGCGTCATTTCAGCTCTCTGAAAACTTGTAGCGTGTAAGGCTGCCTTTAGTCACTTCAGTCATCCAGTTGTCACTTCAATCTCCCCTACTCATTTCACTCAAAGTGTCCAAGTGCTCCATTTCAAAAGGCAATGTCCAATCATGTGAAGTGGAAGCTAAGAAGGGCCAGAACCAATCAGTTTACCAGAGTGTCCTTTTTAATTTTGCCTGAATTTCACATCAGGGGATGAAAACCACTTTTCATCATTAAGAGCACCCTGGAGGGACAATTTTATACGGGCCAGCCTTGAGGGAAACCCCAGACCTTAGGGTGCAGACTTAAGAGGGATGAATGTCATTTTACAATTATGTAATAAAATGTGAGTAGTGTGTGAACTTTGGTCTTATCTGGTCTTATTTGCTAGACTCATGTTGTCATCCAGCCAAAACTGATGTCTGTTGGCACATATAGAACGAGTGAAAATGTAACCCCTTCAAGGCCTGACCTGACATTAGAGCAGTGGTTTTCAATCATGTGCCAAGGAGCGCCAAGAGTCGGCAGGTTGTACTTCCAATCACAAAACCAGGTGGTTTCACTGATTACTTGCTCCCTCTCTGCTTGAACGTGGCTGTCAGTCCGGGTCCTCGGGACCCAGTGCCTTATTGCTCTCATTCTAGCCATTTAATCAGAGACTAGTTTAGACCTGGGACACAAGACGAATGCAATTAACCGCATAAATTCCATTTATTAAAAAATACTACGAAATTACTCCAAACAGCTAATACAAGTGTTATGAAAACAATTAAGTGCCCTGTGGATCCAAAAGTCCAATATTTGTTTCCTAGATTGTGCCAAGACCCACAGAGATCTGGTCGCCTCACAGCGATCTGGTGATGGAGTCTGACTGCATTCATGTGCTGCAATTTCAGAATAAAAAGAATATGGATCATTTCAACTCTCCTATTTGTATTTACCACGTTTTTGGCTGTTCAAGTGAGCTTTCCTAGTAATTTCAATATTTACAACAGCATTTGAAGGTAACACCTGCTTGCTACTGTAGAGACAGTTGGCATAGTGCAGAACAAGTGGGGACAATTTAGGAGATAATGAGGTAAATATTGGTCTTTTGGACCCACAACGCAATTGTCTGGCTTCATAAAACTTTGATTATGCTGTTTGCAGTAATTTTATGGTCTTTTTTTTATTTTTATTTATTTATTTTTTTTACCCTTTTTAAAAGTCTACAGAAACGCTCTCCCTCCGCTCCAGTTTTGGAAAATGCAGTGACAGAGCAGCAGCAGCTAACACACTCTGTATTATACTGATATGCAACCTTAATCAGTGTTTCAGCTGATACAAGGGTGAGAAGATAATGAGAAAATATTCATTTTCGAATGAATTATTCATTTTATTTTTTAAGGTGCCCATTTAGTTTCTTCCTTCTCCTTGGAGTTTATAGATTCAAGGTGGTATCCTTCCAAATATCTCTCCATCACATTCCCTCGGGGATGCTTAACATGTACGTCACTGATGTGGTGACATTTGTGGATTTTTCCCTCCGCGGTTTGTTCAGTGTATGGGAAGTCTTAGTAAATCACAGGAGAGTCTGGTCCTCAGGGATGTTGTGTAGTGGCTCTCTAATTCTGCTGCCAGGCTGCAGACCTTGCTGACTCACCACTCACCTCCTCCGTCACCTCATATCAGGTTAGAGCTGGTGAGACTTCCTGTCAAATTACACCTTTAGTCATATTTGGATGTAAATTTTTCCTCTTAATGAACTAATGCTCTCTCATGCCTGCAAATGTCAAAATTATCTGTATTGTGACTTAACATATGTGGGTCTGTGGGCCAATCTGAATGTCATTTTTGAGTCTGGCTTCACAAAATTTCATAAAATGAGCACAACATCTTAAATTTGAGTAAGTTCTCCATGCATGAAAAATGAGAGAAATACATTTTCCAAACAAAACATAACAAAACTAAGCTGTAAAGATTACATAAAGGAGAAGTAGTTTGAGACTGAGATAGTGGTGGAAAGAAAAAATGTGGAGGTCAGGATGGTTGATGGTGGATGGGCCATCCCAACAACAACCAGCTCAGTTCAACCCCCAACTCATGACGAGGACTTTTGTATACTGAGTGAACTTTTCACTTTAAGTAAAAGTTCCTTATTTGACCTTCCTGCTTTTACTGTAACTACGTTGTTTATTTCCATAAACTCAGAACTCAAAGTTTCATTTTTTCAAGTACCTGGCACATTGAAAACATGTGTCCACTTTGCTCTGCTGTCATTTACAGTAATCCAATTTGGTGCAGGAATGTAATCTTCATAATTTGTGTCCATAACATGTGACATGCATTTCAGAGCTGATGCTAAATTCACAAAGTGTTATGAGACTGAAGTGCATTTTTCTCTGGAAATAATTTATATGAAAGCCATTACCACAGCCTCATCATACTTTTGAAAGTCCTTTGAGTTTTTACAATTAAAATGATCACTTCAATTCGAATTTGTTTCCTTTGGTGAAACAAACACACAGAGAAAACAGAAGAGGAGGCTTTTATCAGGGTTCAGTCCAGGCCAACATGATCCCCAGACAGAGATTACAAATATTACACAATCATGTAGCATTATTTTTAATGGATAGTAAAATGTTTAAGAGGATAAAAAGCGCATATTCCCAGGTTTTAGCACCATTGTGTTTTACATTACTGTCAGTTTCAGTGAAACTTAGACCTTCCTCACTCAACAGGCATTAACATGCCTTGTGCGTGTTTGGATTGCATTTGGATAAAATTTAACTGCTTAAAAATATGAGTGTAAATGCACCCAAGATGCACTGAAGACCCAGTCACTGTTACCACATCTGCAATGAATTTTGAATAAATATTATTTAATTTTAGTGTCTTACATCCAAGCATGCACAGCCCTAAATGGGCTTACAAGACAATGGGTGGATCTGTCCATCTCCAGTCTACACACACTAAGTACATACAAAAATAAACATTTATGCATGGATCAATCTAGGAAGCATATGGAAAGTAAGAAGGTGGAAGACAGCTAACAGTCAAACTTGTTAGTATTGTAAATAGTAACTCATGAAAAATGGATGGTCTAGATTTTGGATGAGCAGCAAGCACAGCCAGGTGTCAATTTGTTCTGATGAAACTATCAATAGTAATAACAGCAGCTGCATAAACCAGTTTTCCCCTAAGCTGTTGCCTGCAGAATCCTAGTTATCTAAGACAACTTTTTTTTCTCTCTGTTTTAAAAAGTAGGACAGGGCAACATGATTTTGCAGTTGCTTGGCTTCTTCCCTAAAGGATGTCAGTAATACAAGTGGAAGTGATGTGCAAGGCAAACTGTTTGCCAGCGAAAGCACAGTCTTTGGTAAACACCAGAGATGCATTTTGCTGCCAAGTCTAAATGTAATCTGCCTAAATCATGTCTAGACACAATCTGGATATGAGACATGGTAATGGCTGGTGTAAATGGGGTCAAACACAAACTGCAGCAGGCAAGTGATTAAACCGCATGGCCTGGATGTACTAACAGCACGACTTGAGGTGCACTGCAAAAAAAAAAAAAAAAAAAAAAAAAAA
>OMKZ01056035.1:1932-21692 GCA_900302535.1 Neoniphon sammara
CGGGGGCGGAGGGGGGGTCATGGAAATAAATAAAAAATGCTGTAAATAATGTTTAAATAATAATATTGCCACTGTTGTGGAAAAGAAATGGAATTTTAGTGTCTTCGTTTTTCTGACTTGCAAAGAAAAGACCACATAATCAGCTGAATAATGTAGCTGTAAGTCTTTTAATGACACAAAAACTAATTCTGATGGTTGCGATTGTTGAATAGCTCACTTGGAGTAGCTGGACTGATAAGGAAGGCTGAATCACTACAGGTTGTCCAGTTAGAACTAGTACAGTCACTGTTTCTCAGTTGAGGAGTTGAATCACAGACTTGAGAATTTCTACTTGAAATGCTCCTTTATTGCCACACTGAGGGTATATCAATGATGGTGGGTACAGATGTGATTCTGAATATGAAGGGAGTAAGGCATATAAACACAATGTTACACAATGTAAAGTCTCCCAAACATAAATATTCTCAACAGTATAAACAGTACTCTCAGAAATAATAAACAGCATCGACATAAATATGACGAAAGTAACTAATTGTTATGTACACACTTCATAATCCAAGTGAGCTGTCTCAGCCAAATTAATCATCGTTGGCTAACTAGCCTTTGCACACTGAGTGAGTTATCTCCACCGAATCTACCATCTTTGGCTAACAAGCGTCCGCTCGGCTGCGCATCGCGTTATATTGATTAGCTGTTAGCATGGACGTAATAGCGGCTGTAGCCCTGCTATTTCTCATACGAGTCAAACAACAACTAACAAGAAATAAAACATTTGAACACTTGAACACACCACCAACACCCTCACAACTTGTAATGTCAACTGATGTCCCGCTAGCTAAACTTAAATTGGCTAATTAACTGCGTACGGTTGTGCCGACCATTCGCTGCCAATTCCCCAAGATAAGGCTGGAAGGGAGAAGGTGGTCGGACTAACACTGGCTACCATTGGCTGAGGCAGCTGTCACTCAAAATGGTATACATTAAAACAACAAATGGTAATCTGCTTATCATGCTGGGCTGGCCTTTTTCACAGCGATACTTTGACAGGATGTGATGATGTCTGAACAGTGTTCACTGCAGTTTGTAGAAGGTGTTGACAGGTGACTCTGCCACAGGTCCCGGGCATGACGGGCCCCACATGGGAACACTATATAGAGATGGAGACAGAGCAAAAAGGGGTGGGAGGAGCACAGAAGAATAAAAGCAATCAGGTATGTAGGGCAAGTGGATGGAGTTGAGGTGTGGTCTTGCTCTTGAACCTCAGCTGGTACATCTCCAATACACATGGTCATTTACAGGTTGGCTGAGTTGCTTAGTTCTTTGTGGCCCCTGAGAGCTGTTAAAAAGCCTGCTGTATGATTTCAAAGATGAACAAGAATCAGTGTGGAAAAAAAATCCTTGCCTCCTGAAAAATGTGTTGTTTATACACTTGGTTATTATCAGACAACAATGATATAAGTCATTCATCTCTCATGTCACCAGTAAGGCTGTACAGTAGGCTCGTGATGAAGTGAATGGTTGAATATAGAAAATGGATAAACAATAGAGAAATTAGGTGTTAAATCCAGTTGTGTCAGACAGCAAGGAACCCCAGACTGAAGAATGGACAGAGCGATTTGATTTAGGTCTGAAACAGCAGGCTTCGCGGAGGTAATGAGGACCAGATGCCTCTATCTGTGTGTGTGTGTGTGTGTGTGTGTGTGTGTGTTTATGCATTCAGGTGCATGTGTGCACCATCAAACAAGTGGTTGTCGATGTACGGTTGTCTTGAGTGTGTCCTCTACATTTTATACACAACTGCACCTCACACTATCATATTTATATTTGCGTGCGCTTTTGTGTGCATGTGTGCTGTAATCCTTCGTAGATGCTTGGTGATATTGAGTGTGACTACATTTGATATGTTTGTGTGTGTGTGTGTGCCGTATATTTGTGTGTGTTCTTGTGATTGAGTTCCCACTAACGGCAGTCTGCTGCAATCACCCAGAGGGCATTTCAGCGAGGCACTGACAGCCCTGTCTTCAGCCAAACCCTCATCATCAACACAGTAGACCAAGTAATATCTCGCCTTTTCAACCAGCTTGTACGCTCAGATCATGAAAAGACTTGGAGAAAGCTCTGCTCTTGCCAAGTGGAAAGCCAATAGCCGACTCGTACATACGGCCGGCACATTCAGGCTAAACGCGATCCGCCGCACATTGTTTGCATTGCCTCCAGAAGTCGACTGGGGTGTCCTATTCAAACTATCACTCTTTTTTCCCCCCCTTTGGCGTTTTCGCTCAGTGTACTTTGGATGGCGATCAACGCGCCCTGAGCTGTGGGAAAAGTAACCCGTTCATTTTTCTCACACTTGAAGTTGACACAAGACTTTCTGAGCAATGTTACGCCGCTCTGAGGTTTGCCGTAACGCCGTTTCATTACGGCGAGAAGCACTCACCGCTGTCCTCGTCTTCATTTTCTCTGAGAAAGCTTTTACTAGGCCTTTGAGTTGCGCTTCCTGTGTTTAATGGAGGTATAATTGTTTTCGTAGAGTCATAGAGTAGAGTTGGACCTCCCCAAAAGCTCCAGTAATCATCTTCCATCTTTTTCTCATTAGCACGCACCTGAACAGCCCTCTGGACAAACACAATGGCTGTTTTTTTTTTCCTCTGCTGTTTTATGTACAATCTGCTCCGGATTAGCTCTTTTCTGCCCTTTTATGGCTGTGCTGTCATTGTCAATACCTCAGCAAAACAAATCACACCAATTGAGTGCAGGCAGGGGTGGCATTGTTCTCAACATTATTGTTTGAAGTGCACAAGCCCAGTGGGGTGCACATGCCTGCCTGTTTAAAGATTTGTCTCATCGAAAACTGAGAATAAAAGGAAGTGCAGAGTGTTACAGCTGAGGAGTTACAACTGCAAGCTGTTATAAATCTCTCAGCACCTTGGGGATTTTCCAACATCAAGGCTGTTACAAGGCCACTTGGGAGATTTGGAAGACCTTCTTGGTCTTATCAGTCCATTACCTTGAGCCTTGGTTACAGCCTGAAGTGGGATTCTTAGTAAAGGTCCTCCCTGAAATGGCTTTTATCGCCTGCTTGGCATGAAAACCCTCACAGACACATCATTATGAGGGATCTGTCGTTAGCTTGACCTCACCGCTTTGTTGCTTCCATTCTCCCTTATCTGGCAGTCCCTCGTCCCACTTTGGCCCCAGTTTTCCCCTCTTTCATTTCTGTCTCTGTATGTGACCTTCCATCACTCTCTTTCTCTCTATATATCGTTCTCTCCTCAATTTCATTCATTCAGTTCAGTGTGGTTCACTGGTGTGAATGTTGAAAAGAAAACTATATTGCCAAAGCAAATGATGCATGTAAATGTACAAAAAAATATTTATTTAGTTTCATCTTTATCATTATTATCTCCGCTAGGAGATAATAATGATAAATGAGCGCTAGGAGTTTGGTCGGGTGTGTCTGTCCTCTGTCCGCAGCTAATCTCGCAAAGTACTTGGGTCAATGAGCCTCATATTTTTTTTGTGCACAGTTGTGACTGTATGAAGATGAACCTCTTGTAATTGAAATGATTCAAAAACTTTGAGAAATGTTTGTTCTGGGTACCTCCGGTCCCTCACCCCATTCATAGTCTAGCTTGCTCGACCAGGCGCTCTCTCCTTACTGGCTTGCTACACCCCTCCCTCTCTCCCTCTCTCTCTCTCTCTCTCTCTCTCTTGCAAACACACAGAGCCCTGCTTCCCTTACCTGCTATGGAACGCAGACATCTGTCAGAGAGAGATGAAGAGAAATGAATATCATCAAGTGGAAATGACAAATTTCAATAAAAGTTACACTTAAAGATATATTTAAGTGCAGGCGATAAAGAAATTATGCAATTAACAAGAATGACAGCACATTTGTTGAGTGATGTGTGACGTTTTCCAGTGGCATCCCAGATATTCCCATAAGGAAGCGACAACAACTGGTATCAGTGGACTGATAGGTAGACTAGAGTCCTCTTTGCTGTGAAGCATTACAGACACTGAAATGATGTCTGTAAAATATGTGTCCACTATGATCTCCCAGACGTCTTGTATCCTACCTGCTATCATGTGTAAGGAGCCCTCTGTGCCTGTGTGACCATTAGTTGGTTCATTAGAATATTACCAGGGGCATTACTTTGATTTTCAGACAGCATGACATATGGCCAATGTTAACTGACATGAAACAATAACAACTCCCCAATGCTAATCAATACATGAAAGACTTGGCATCTGTCTGCTGGATGTGTTTTGTGGTGGAACTGTGTGTTGTGTGCAGGAGGCCTTTTCATTCACTTCAACCCTGCTGATGAAAACCAGCCTAATTTTATGTTTTTTATTTTATGTTTTTACAACATTTCAGAGGTTCATTCAAAATGTGCTCGACACTTGGATGGAAACATAACTTGTCTGTTTCTTTCCCCACATTTTCTCTGATCTCTCTTTGCTGTCAAGTAGGATACCAAACCTCTAGATCCCAGTAGACTCAGCTAGGCCAGATCACGTGTGCGTCTGTCGCAGAAAAAGCAGCTCAGAGGGTCAGAGATGCCGCATTCCTGCAGTGACACTCAGACTGGATGGGGTCACAGAGGCCAGAGACCCCTGGGGAGAGCAATGACTTCCCTGAAACCCACAGCCAGTGAGACATGTTCATCCCAAGCAGTCTCCAGGCTTGAAATTTGGTCTTGCAATCTTGGCTTTCCTTGAAACAAGTTGTTGTAATTGTAATCCCCCACATCACCTCGGCTTTGGGCCAGAAAGTGATTTTTGAATATGCTGGAGTGTAGTGTTGAAATTAATCATTCCCTCAAGTTTCACTGAAATCTGATCAGTGGTGTGTGAGATATGTGTACATGACACACTGTCATATAAATGAATGATGTAGTGGTGTTGAGGTTCACCATTCCCCACCATCAAGTTTTGTCAAAATCTGATGTACAGTGTCTGACACTGTGCATGACAGAACGGTGAATGAACAGAATAGCCCTCCCTATTTCACTTATTTTCATTGCAGTTCATCTCATATCAAAATTTTTCTTGCATTAAGTGACATTCTTTGAAACAAATCCAATCTGGCTCATTGTGCAATACCAGCACTTATTTCTAGAAAAGTCATGTAAATTTCATTGGAATAAAGCAAATATATTGTTTGTATTTAAACAAGATTTTGAGAATCGCATGTTAAAGATATACATTTTTTTTGTGGCCAAAGAAAAATGTTTAAGAGACTGTGATGATACAAATGTTGATAAGACAAATCTATATTAATCCCCTTGAGGTGAAACATCACACAACAAAGCATGCAAAGACTTGCAAAGCACAGAAAGGAGAGTGAAATGTTGCATTCTGCTGCAGCATTCAGTGGCTCTCTGCCAGCCTCATTGAGTAATTTATTGTGAATGTTGAGAATCCAGAAATGATCACAGGCACTGAAACCTGAGGACTCATTAGCTGTGAGGACGGAGGCAGTAGGGGGTTGATGGATGTAGAGAGCGAAGCCATTTACATTAGGAGGTAGTCCACTCTCTTATCAGACCATTACAGTGAGTATGATAGCAGCAAAAGCTGCAGCTGCTGGATTCCTGACATTACAAGCAATAGGAAGGGCTACGAGGATTAGTGCCTAGACAACAGCTGTATCAAAATATTCCTGTGACCCGAGAATGATCATGTTTTGTTTTTTTCCTGTCATGTTTGATAGAAATCCCATAGGTAAAGGAATAAGAATAAGGCAAGAAAGGTTTAAAGGGTGTTTTTTGATGGAGGGGGGTCATAGATGGAAGAATGGGAGGAAAGATGAAAGATTAGGGGGGAGAGAGAAGCAAGAGGGGAGGAGGAATGCGGGCGAGCCTGTGTTGGGGGAACTGGTGGAAGTGGCTCAGACCTCCTGTGCTCCCAGTGAAAGCTTCTTCTGTTAGGTCAGAGCTCTGATGTTTCCCCCGAGGCCTGGGCCCTGGAAGTGGGCTGGCAGAGTAAATAAACACGGAGAGGAGGAGATCACGCTCGTCACACTAACACCTTCACATGTGTATACTCACGCAAACTTAAAAAGAACACTCACACACACACACACACACACACACACACACACATGCACACAGTAAAACACAATCACCCAGAGCTGTATGTAAGGCTTTGCGCAATATCTTCACACCTTTGTATAGACGGTGGCTGGTGGAAGCTTAAAGGGCCATACTTTTCCAAAGCATATGTCAAATTCAAAGGCTCAGGTGATAAACCTGCATCAAAACTCTCTGCCGCTTTGGCTTTCATTCGTGCCCAGCTTCAGAAGTTACGGACATTTGAATTTAGGTCGTAAAACTCGTCTTTTCCCTAGGGACTGTCTTCTGGCAGAGTTTACATTCTGTTATATGGTTTTCTGACCGCAGCAGAGAGGAATGGTGCATTCATTTTCTATCGCTAAATCAGAAAACAAATTTCCTTCTTGGTAGTTAGCCAGACTAACTATCATAACTTTTTTGAAGCAAGATGCAGCCAAATCCACATCATCCTTTTCACGATATCCATATTTGCTTATCATTTGTCCTCTGGGTTTGATTTTCGGACCAGCTAATGTGAATGTAGTGCTGTAGGACAACTGACTATGAAATCCCAGATGTTGGAGCATGTGAACATACCAGAAGACACTGGACTTCTCAGTTCATTTCAGTCATTCAATTAAATAACCACGCAATGATCAAGTAACTTGGGTGGGATGTTTACTGCGAGAAATTATATATCTCAAGTAATTTTAAAGTCTCTGTCAGTTGATTTTTGTACTGTGCTGAAATGAATAGAAAGTTTTGGAAAATAGTTGGTAGGAATGTCAAGTGTGAATGAATTTTAGAAGATGTGATAAAACATATTAAAAAACAGAATGGTCTTTAAGTTCAACACTTTCAGTTTGTAGTTTTATTCATTTGAGCAGAAAATTTTGATTTATGGATGAGGATTTAGATTCTGATTAAGATTTATGGATTCTGAGAAAAATATGCACATTTATACGGTATGATTAATTTTATTTCTGTGGGGAAAAATAATTACGACTGCAAGGCTTCATCCATTTGATTGAGTAAAATAAAAGTCATTATGGACAGAACGCCTTAAAAAAATATCTCTAACACAAGCTGTAACAATAAGAGCAAAGGAATAAAGTCTTGAAAAGACAAAACCAGCAACATAAGCTTCATTCAAAAGGGAGCTTACAATACATTCCCTCCCAAGAGAATCCATGAAAAAATGAACGTGGCAGCCCTCCAAAAATTTCCCTAAAACAAGCCAAGATTTGGCCTAAGCTATACCATGTTTTTTTTATTGATGGTCACATCATGCTAATGTGTTTTGGCATAATCCTTCATCAGACCATCATACACAAGGTACGCTGCCAAGTTTTTGTAATGCTTCTGATTGCATGAGGTGCTGTGCAGATACATCAGTTATATCTTGATGAATACAGATCGCATATGTCATCAACACCACTAAGAAGCATACTCGGGTTACAGCTGGGTAGACATGACGCTACAAAAATAAAGAAATCGTAGGTAAACCGCAAGCATGCAGCTTGGACAGCGTTCAGTTCCAAAATACAAGGAGGGACACAGATTACAATACAACCAGAAAAAGATTGGGACATACTAACAGGCGTCAAAAAGTCCCACTGCGTGTTGACTCTCTAATACCAAGACATCAAAATGACAAGCACTAGACACACACAGACACACACACACACACACAGTCAATCTCCTGTCTTGGGGTGTCAAGAGGCCTTGACCTCCACTGAGCTCTACTTCCTCTGTTCGTCCCTCCAGGGTCCCTGGGGAAAAACCTTCAGCTGACAACAACCTTCATCCCCTTTATTTTTACCATCCTCCTCCTCCTCCTCCTCCTCCTGCTCCCGTCAACGTCCCCCTCATTTCCTACTCATTGCATTTCCTCCCTCACGGTCATAAAATTACCCTGATGTCATCCCCTGTCTGTGCAGAGTCTGAGGCAGCACACAGGAGGTATGACTCACTTACAGGCGCACAGAGGAGGCCGATACTGTTGCCTCACATCGTAATCTCCATCACATCTAGAAACCCTACCTGCAGACTGGGGGGAACAACATTCTAGAATGTGGATGGGACTCATAATGCGGACTGACTTTCAATTCGTCTATGGAAAGCATCATCCCGTACTGTGCCCTGCTCTCAGGACCCCTGCGCTGTCCCAGCTGGGGGTTCGGGGGGATAGTGGCTTTTCTGGGGGTGCTATAATGAATATCCTGTCTTTGTAGCACATTCCTGCATGTGAACGCACAAATAAATCACCGCAATGCTGGATGGGAAACCATAACAGTAAGCACTCCCCCCCTGGATAGAGAGCCCTTTCTAAAGTACATAATCTTCAGTGTAAAGTGATCCAGGCACAGGCCTGCCTCTGGATCCTGTCTTGGTGTTTCTTCCAGTGCCGCTGTGCTGATCTTGGCAGCAGCGGCGGCAGCAGACCGGGGTCGTATGTGGGTCTTCCTGCACCCCTCGCTGGGCAGGTAGCTGCTGGGCCAGCTACCACCAATGCAAGGGAGTCGTATGAAAGCTGGTACCCATAGTGCAGGATGACCAATCAAATTTCATGGGTGGACATGGCCAAGACATGCAGTTGGGCCATGAACGGCTGTCAGGGATGTCTGCTTCTCAGTTTCACTCAGTTGTTCCACCATAAATTGGTTTGAATCTTTTCGCTGTTTATTCATTTTGGCTGAAGGGGAAGCAGGATGACCCACTGGTTTGTGAAGTTGCCCCACATCCAGAGGGCCAGGATTCACCCCCCCTGTGTGGCCACACCTGCTACTTAACCCCTGGCCTGCATTAGCTGGCTGACCCTGCACTCCAACCGGTGAAAAGAAGATTTCTGACTTTCGGAATCAATTAAGAATATCAAAAAAGAAAAAAAAAATCAAGTAATCAAATTAAGCATATTGTAGTCAAGATGAGGTGTTTACCATGTGAAAAAGTGAATTTACTCTTGCAAAATGATTGACACAACAACATCAACATGGTACTTTTGAAAGAACACTTTGAAAGACTGTTAGTTACTTAAATGTGGATGGTCTTGCAGTTTAAAGTCATCGTGCTACTGCATTCTTTGTGAATCACTCTGGACAAGAGCATCGGCTTCATGCCTAGAATGTAAGAATGTTAGACTGAATCCTCTATATTTAGAACCACTGACTCCCCTGGGAAACACACAATGTACAGCATTTAATCAAACCCTTCAAAAAGTGCTCTTGATCCTGGTCAGTAAACATTTCACGTTAACTCTGGCTGTGCTGTGCCCTGCTGTGCCGAAGTGGCTTTTGAGGGCTTTGAGCAGTCCTGCTTGACGGACTGTCAATGGCTCTCCTGGACTCAGGAAGTCTTGTGAAGACAGAATAATATTCCTCTGAATGAAATAAGATGGAAAAGATGGACACCTCATCGGGTTTCGCGGGGAGAGGGCAACACGAGGCCAGCAATATGTCAGAGTGAGGCAGGAGAGAGGGAAAGAAACAGATTATGTCAACAGCAGTAAAGCTGTGGAGCGCACTGAGAAATAAGAAGCAAATAGAGTGGCATGTTTCAAATCCAGTCTGCTCGCAGTATGGGTGAAGGAAAGTACACAAGGAAGACATGTAAAATAGGAGAAGATGAGAGGGAGCTTGCCAGCATCAGGGATCGCTCCCTCTAATGAACCCTGACTGACAGTAAAAGGCCGTACCCAATAGCTGGATGATATCCCAGGCCTCTCTCTCTCACACACAGACACACACACACGCTCACAATTACATATACACACGCGTTCTCACAGACATGAACACCCACCATGTTCAACTGTCATGGATTTTTGAAGGCTGATACTGATGTTTTCGGATCAAAGCTGCTGATAGCCGGTATTCAGTGACTTTAATGTTACCATTTTCATGCCAAAACACAAGAAAATTGCAAGTTACAAAAATGCAAGCGTTCCCCCCCAGATTTGTGTACTTGTCCAAATGGAAAAGTAGAACTTAAACAGCATCAAAAACAGAATTTACAACCTTAGGAAGAAGAATAAGAAGAATATATTTCATAAGAGTAATAATGGTATATTGATGCGAACGTGCGTGAAATCCAGTCAAGATGTCGCATGCATTGGACTAACACACACACACGCACACACGCAGACACACACACGCAGACACACATATACTGTACACCAGATGACCTTGTAGTCCAAGGTCTCCACTCAAAGCACAAGGAGTGTAATGGATTGTGTTTTAGACGACATGTAGACCAGGCCTGTTCTGATTCCCTGTTAGCTCTCAAACCGACACACTTTCACATGCCAAAACAAAAACACATGGGCCAGCTCTCCCCCTCCCCTCCTCATGCAGACACTGAACACCCTTGTCTCATGTCTCGTCCATCAGAAACACCCATGGGAGAGCTGAGGTTGCTGCATTAGTGACTGACAGGCTGTCTGTTGGTATTTGCAAAAGCATCCTTCCTGTTTTTTTTCTTTCCTTTTTTTATTCTGTATTATAAAGAGATAGTGAAGGATTGTATACGGACCTTATTTCTGGTCTGTGTTTTACTACTGTCTTGGTTCTTGCTGATTACTGGTTCTTACTGGCAGTCACTAAGGTTTTTTGACTAGATGTTATTAAATCTATTGGTGTTGTTTAAATCAACCATAAAGATTAATGATTAGAGCCCTTCTTTTATATAAAAATATCTAAATTAGACTCACTTTAATCACCAGGTACAGTGGATTTACCTTGGGGCTGCCAGGAATTTAAACTGGGTCCCTTAAGAAAAAAACAAATCAAGCTGAAAATGACTAAAATATAATGAGGTGTTATTGCAATTGTGCTGTGAACACCTGCCTTCCTGGGCTTTTGGGGCACACAGAAGCACATGTAAACACATCACTGCTTGATAAGAAGTTGTTTCTGACCAGCTTGACAGTGCAGCTTTGCACATTACCTATGGATATATAAACAATTACATATATACAGTTATATATACAATTACCTGACATCAGTGTGGGTTCATCTACTGACTGTAATATGTTGGACGCTTTTATACGGAGGTTGTAACTTGTTACGTCAGAATGACAATGTCTGTGATCACATACTGTGAAAACAGTGCAAGATATACTTTAGACAGTAGAATATAGATATCACTGTGTAAATATTATATAGTCAATGTCTATACTCAGCACAGGCTTGTATCTTTGCTGCACTACCCCACCTTCGATGATTGAGTGGATAGATAGATACATAGAAATGTAAAAAAAAAAATGACACTGTTAAATTCAATACTTGAGACAACGATGGAGCCAAAATTGTTGCGTGTTTGGTGCTCCTGCCAAACTTGGAGTTTGGACTGACACAGATATGAGTAGATAATGACTTAAATTTCATTTCGGGGTGAACTATTCCTTGAAATTCCCACTGTGGTCTTGTGGGAACTGTATGTGAGATCCTGTTGTTTGTGTATCATTGTTTTAGGATGCACATTTTCTCTACTCCAGAGTCACCAGAACAAATCCCTGCACATTTATCCCACTTTGCAATCAGAGTGATCCTGCCTTTGTTTCTGATCATCTTTGCAGAGCTTTAAATAAAACGATGTAATAATACTAAATTGGCCTCGGTTGTGGCTTACCATGCAGAAACTAAGAGCTGTGTCATGAAGCCACTGCAGAAGTATAGGAGGTCCATCCTGATTGATCTAAAGGTGGCGTTTTCACTCGCCCTAACAGGACCCCAGAAGTCCCCTTCTCCCCATCTCCACCTCAGCCCCATCCCAGCCTTATCCATCCCTCTCAACACCCCCAACCACAGGCACCAGATTAAAGCTGCTCTCATCTGGATTTCATCAGGCTCGGAGCGGCCTCGCCATTTTATAGGTTATTTTTCATTCAGGAGAAGGGGGGGGGCAGTGACGGGGATCTCACAGTGATTTAGGGTTACACTGCATGGAGGTTGGAGGAGAATAAAAGCAACTTGTCGTCTTGAGGGGGCCGTGAACGAACCAGCGTGGTAAATTCCCTCCGACAACAGCGTGCAGTTTTCAGGAGAAGAGTCGGCATTTCTACTCCTTTTTCTTTAGCGTTCATGCTTGGTGTGTGTGTGTGCGCGCGCGTGTGTTTGTGTGTCTGTGCATGTGACATTTGGTGCGTGGTTCTGCGGCTGCTCCAGTTTCTGAGCCATTTCCTCTCTGTTTTTACAACTGTAATGTCTGTAACATGTGTTGGATTGTTGTGTGATAGTAAAATGAGTTTTATTCCCAAGCACTATAAATCCATTTGGGGGAAAATTGTTGCCTAATATTGATTGCGCAACGTTGCGTTTCAAAAATACCAGACGCTGCAGTCACCAAATTGCTACAAGCCCACCGCACAAGCAAAGATATTAAAGTCGTCAAAACTGTGAATTTTAATAGCTAATTGATAGTTCAAAATTTTGCAACATATTTGTGGCAAGTGGGTTCAAACTTCGGTCAGGAGGTGAAGGGAGATGAGGAGCAGCCTGATGAGACAAGCGGCACTTAAACCCCTTTAACTCTTCCCTATATTTAGATATATTCCTTTGCTGCTAGTGAAGGGGTTAAGCCTGGGGAGAAAAGACCAGAAGCTGTCAGACTGCCGGAATGACAAGCTGTTGAAATGTTTGGCAAGAAGCTGTCGAGGAAGTGACTATGACTCCAAAGTGGTGACAAATACATACAACAATTTAATGAATAAAAAAATGCTTTGATTGAACTTTTCTTGCTCCCCAAGTCCCTGTGTGTCTGTGTCAGATGAACAGCAGCAGCGCTACATACATAGTTCATAATGAGTGTTGCTAAAGCTGCGTTCAAGTCTCTGCCTTGTCTTGCTTGGAAGTGGAGGAATTGGGTTGAGCTCAGTCTTAATTCAGTGATACAGCTGTCAGATACATACAAAGGAAAGGAATTAAAAGGAATATATACATTTACATATATATAGTTTGTAAGTTCTTTAATCAACTTACGACTGTGAAGTGCAAAGAATAGTAGCAGTTTCAACTATCTGAATGTGTCTGTGTAACTTTTGGCAAAGGATGTTTCGGCATATGGTGAAGCATGTATGAAATAAATAATTTTTTAACATTCTTAAGGGTGTTGGAAGCTGAAATACCCCCCTCCCCCGTTGAGCTCACACATAGTCTACAATTTCATCATCATCACCCAAATATTTCCAACTCCATCATCAGCCTCAACAAGGACAGGTCAAAGGGATACTTGAAGAAATAAGAAATAAAAGCAGGCACAAATAAAAAGCGATGCTACTGTTTGTCCTTTTTCTTTTTTTCTTTTTTTCAGGAGGAAATGCTGTGAAGGCTTCAGGTTTGTGATGGGACAGTGCATACCTGAAGGTAAGAAAACTATACATGCTGTCCTCTAACTCCGTCCTCTACCTCATACTTACCCAACATAACCTCGAATAAAAATTCCATCATAACAGCAGTTTATAGTTTGGACCAGGCTGCCCAAAGGAGACTTTGGCTTTGTCTCAGTACCCACACTTGCATGAGTCTTGAGTGCGCGTTCATTCACCACCGAGTAAGTGTTGAAGACTGTCCTACATTAAATGAACCTTTAGCCTAACACCACATCAGAGTGGTATTAAAGGCTAAGTGTATGCCACAATTCATCAGGAGTTTGTATGCACAAAGGACGGAGTGGCATTTAAGACAGTTTCTGTGACCTCTGTTATTGCACAGTATGACCACTACAAATTTGGCAAGTATCCAATCATTTGCTTATTTATTTACATCCTTATTTAAGTATTAATTTATGATTTTGGCCAACTCTATTGCTTTAATGTTTGAATCAATTGAGCGTTTAATTCACATATCAGTTTTGAAAATAGATCCTCTTTATGTCATTCTTGGGTCATGAACACCTGTAACTGCTGCTGCAACTGGAAACGTCTTCCTTTTGCCAAGTGCCTCCCGATGAGTGTTGACAAAACCTCCGAACACTAACACCCACTTTGGATCTTGGAAATACATCACTCAAGTGGCCAATCGACTTGGTACAAAGACCTCAAGTGTGGGTATTGGGACAAAGCCTTTGGCACTCTACAATATTCTGTTGGGACCTCTGAGGAGGTCCAGACAATTCTGATATAATTGAAGAGTGAGTTCAGCTAACTTGCAAACTGCAAGGCATGGCAACAAACATCACAATGACAAAAAACAACAAAATAACTCTTAAATTGTTGCAGTTTTCAAAATTCCACATTTTATGGAACAACCCAGGAGCCACATTTTGTTTTGGAGCTTGGTCATTCAAAAAAAATCTGGCACCTAAGAAGTGGTGTTACACACTGGCCTGATGACAAGAATTGCTGAACGGAAATAGCAAACAGAAGTTTAGTGTCTCCCAAGTGCCGGTATCTGGAATGTTTCCCTCCACAGAATCACAGTGAATCACATCGACCACTAGAGGGCAGCATTTGTCCACAAGCATGAATGTGTGCTTCAATAGGGATGTATCATCAGTAAGAAGAGTCAGCATGTTGTTTATAGTTGTGCCTGCAAAAGTATTTTGGATGTAGTGACTTTTTGAAATGTAATGCCAGCAGTTCCATAAAAATGAAGCATGTGTTGAACACTGGTTTAGATTTTCCATTATTTCTTAGGATTGATAGTTGCTGTGTATTTAACTGGATAACACTGGTTGGGAGCAGTGGTGCTGACATCTTTCTAAAAGTTAAACACGTGGGCTTCAAATCCTCTGACCAGCTTGGAAAATCTGAATGGGAAACTGAATGAGTAACAGCTAACTACCTTTGCGTAGCCATATAAATGCTTCGCACAGCTCACAACTGAGACACAGAGTAAGTAGACAGACACAGTACCATCTGATAGCACGTATTAGGGTGCTTACATACCGGACATATTGACTTTGATTGAATCAAACTCTGGTATGTTTGTCTCCTAAGTTTGGCTCAGTTGGGCAGGTGTGAAAATGTTACTCAAATTTGGACAAAATCAACAACATCAAGACTCAAATCAAACGAAGCACCCATCAAACTCTGTCATGGTTCAGTTCAGGCGATCAGTCCAACACAAATAAAGGATGTACTGATAAAAATACAAATTTCATTAACCACATTTGTGACGTTATTTTTGGACTTTCACATGCATTGTTAACTTTATAGTCTGAACACCTAATCCATTCACCAATTCAATGAATTATTATATACAGGTTAAGTCTAACTTTATATTCAGCTTATTAAGGAATGATGCTTACCAGATTTGCCTCCACAGCAAGTAAAGAGTAGACAGACGGCCACGCTGAACCACCTGTCTGTAAAGGTGCCAGAAGCCAACACATCTGATGGCCACACACAGTCAGACAAGACGTTCGTAATGAAAACTGTCTGCCACTGAACTTTGATGTCAGCTCCAAAGGAATATAATGAATGGCAGTATTAAAAGATTTAGCTGGCAGTTTATTTTTCTCTTCTGACAAGGCCCACTTTGCGCCAAAGTTTTGGCGTAACTATGGTCCCAGTAACTTGAGGGCTGATTTCTATTAAAACTCAAGAGAACCGGATCTGAAAATGCCCTTAGTGTGCGCCAAAATATGGAGATAAAGTTAAAGAATGGTGAAATTTTACTGTGGTTTTTACTGTTTTTCTGTGGTTGTAGCAGGCCGCTCCCAGGTGTGCATAAGTTGTATGAATGTGAGGTGAAGCAAGGTGGGTGGCTGAAAAAGTTTTGTGCGCATGAAAACCCTTTCCTGAATAATTAAAGGTGAAGAAGTGGGTAACAGTGTCAGTTCAGACAGTGACTGTGAGCACATTTAACAAAGTCTATCCATGCAGGCCTCCGCAGTGTCTCCTCTCTGTGTCTCTGTAGGCGTGGATGTGTGTGCCGGGTCGCCCTGTGAGCAGCAGTGCACCGACAACTTTGGGCGGGTTGTCTGCACGTGTTATCCTGGGTATCGCTTCGACCGAGAGAGACACCGCAACCACAAGTCTCCTTACTGCCTGGGTCAGTCCGCCTCCTGCTCATCTCCTGTTAGCTGAATGGTGCTGCCTTTCAGTGTGTGTGTGCAATGCATGTGTGTGGGCGTTCATCTCACCTGTTGGTTCTGTTGGTTTGTATGTGTGAGTAAACCCAAATATCGCAGCATTTACAATACTGGAAGTGCACTTTATGAGTGTATAGTCATGCCATATAAATGTACCACCAATATATTTTCATATCAATTGTGATACCTTAAGCATCATAAACAAATGAGACCATAGTTGAGAACATTGGCAGCCTCTTGTCTTGCGTTTCTCTTTGCTTTCAGTTTGGCTTTACTAAAACAGATAAACACGTTGGAAGAGATTTGTCCGTCCTCCCTTCAGCTCCCCCTCTGTTTGCTGCTGCCAGAAACTCTGTAAGACCCCTTTTTCTGTACAAACAGCGCCCTCTTCCTGCTTTTTATGGTAAAGCAGCAGATTTCCCATGAGATCTGACCCAGTGGCACACAATTTAAAATGCGGTGTAGAGGCTGCTACTGTACTCAGCAGTAGTCTTGTTTGTTTATGGTAATTATACAATGAATGATAATGAATCAAAACGAGTGTCATATTGATTTATCAATGTTAAAATATTACACAAAGCCCCTTTAATCTTTCTTTTCTCGTTCCCTCTATCTTTCTCGCTCAGTCTCCCACTCTTTTTTCATGAATGGAACTTAATAGTGATGTCAGAACTTTCATTGCTGTATTTTGTAATTACTCTCTCTCTCTCTCTCTCTCTCTCTCTCTCTCTCTCTCTCTCTCTTTCTCTCACATACACACACACACACTTACACTCACATAAACACAGACATTGATGAGTGTGAGCAGTCCAGCAACAGTGTGTGTGACCACGAGTGTGTGAACACGGTGGGCAGCTTCCTGTGTCGCTGTCGCAGCGGCTACATGCTAGCACAAGACCAGCGCTCCTGCATCCCGACACATAACTGTGAGTTTCTGCATTATCAGTCACTACCAAGGCCTGTTGAGTTTTATAGAGTTTGGATAAATGACTATCAGAAGACTAGATAAGACTCAGCAACAGAATCGGTGTCTAGTAGTGCACCAGCTCAGGTCAACATGAAAGAGTTATACTGAATAGAATGAAATGCCTGGAATTAATTATGAGCTTTAGTGATAATATTCCTGTCATAGAAATGAAAATGAATGCATCCTTCTTGGTTGCCAGGCATTGTTCAGGCAACTTGACTAATATTAGCAAATAGACTTGACACTGTTGAGAATCTCTGTAGTTCAGGTAGTACAGCTTGGCACCAATATTGTCAGGGCTCCCGTTTGGGCCACCCAACCTGAAAAATGTATGCGCTTATTATACTGTAAGATGCTTTGGAGCAAAGGTGTCCACCAAACTGCTTATGTTAGTCTACCAAATACCATACTTGATGCACAAGAAACTGCAGCTGAGTGTTGCTAGCCTACACCAATAATTATTGATGTACATTTTGACTTGTAGTGAGTTCGTCGGGGAAGTCGGACACCCTGATGAGTGCCGGTTCCTGCTCCTTCACCTGTCAGGACTTTGTTAACATGAGAAACAGTTTGCTGCAGCTTAAACTGCGGCTGGGCAGCACACAGTCACCAAACCAGGTACGGAGTCTACTGCTGAGAGGTTAAACACACATAGACCTGGATCAAATAGTGCTGACCAGTACTTCTGATGGTTTGCTGTAGCCTAGCTTGGTGGGTGAGTACCATAAGGTTTAGACATTCACAGTATTAGAAAGTCCTTGAAAGTCAGCTGTATATGCTTTTGTGAGATTGACAATTTGCTTAACGCTATCTGAACAGCCAAGGTGTGATAAATGCTTCCAGTGTGGCACCTCCTGCAGTGTTAAAAATGCTAAGAATGATTTATAATTAACAATTGACCATGGTGTGCACATTACAAACAAGACATTACAATTATTCTTGATGACAATTATTCTTGAACATTTTACTGCGGAAAAACGAAGAGAGTCGTAGCTGGTCCAATGGGATATTTGACGTGAACAGCTACCTTGTTTTCAATGCTGCCTCTCTTTGCCTGTTAGCATTACAAAACAATTCATTCATAACTTTTTACAGTCTGCTGACAAGAGAGGCAGCCAAAGGTCAGCACCATGGTGGACTAAAGAAAGTACAAGATACTTAGATTTGGTTCACCATTCATCTAAATCTGTGGTTTGAGATTTGGAGTGCAAAAAGTGGGGAAGGATGTACCCTGCTACCTTTCTTTCTCCAGTTTCTTCTACTCAGCCCTGCCTCTGTGTGTTTGTAGGTGCCTGGCCTGGCCAACAGCAGCAATAAGCCATCTCAGGGGAGGGCAGGGAAAAGTCCAGATATTCATTCTCTTCCTGGCCCACCCGGTCCTCCAGGAGCCCCTGGGGTCCCAGGTAATGTGGTGGTGTGGTAGAGGAAGATATAGCTGTAAGGACAGAGACAAAAGTCAAAGATAATCAGTTATACGTCACAGACTCAGGCAGTTTTTTTCCCAAAAGCTCAATCACCTTTAATCTTAGGCCTAGACAATGGACCAGCAACCAGGGCCCTGCCCGAGGATCAGCTCCAAAGCCAAAGCTTGAGATGAAATGTGACCAGTCCTGCAAGAACCTGCCTGAGGAGCTTAGGATTTTTTTTTATTGCTGCTGATGACTACCAATTACCACTAGTGCCCTTTAGCTCTTTATCCCTCTATCCTCCCCAGGACACCCAGGGGAGCCAGGTGAGAGAGGGGACCCAGGAGCGAGGGGCCTGCCTGGCCCTCAGGGTCCACGGGGAGACATGGGACCCATGGGCCCAGAACCTGACCTGAGGCATATCAAAAGAGGTCGCAGAGGGGCAGTGGTGAGATTAAGCTTTCTTTCATAGTGTAGTGGTTATCATGTCACAACCAGAAGGTCCTGGATTCAATCCCCAGAACAAACTGCCTAATATCTCTTTGACACCTCTTACAGCATCAAAGTGTCCCGGTGATCAGAGAGACTACCCTGTAAGCTGAAAGCTGCAGTTTGGATCCAGTTCTCTCTATCTCTGTCACAAGGGATACACCTATTTTTGGGAGATTGGCTCACTGGTCTATTTACCTGTTACATGATTAGAACATAGACACCAACATCATCCCTGAGTCCCTGGTAGACTACCAGGAACCCATGGATGATTTTTGGTGACTATGTTCTTGTCACCAAAGAGTTAGGTTGACCAAGAGGCCAGTCTCCCAAGAACTTGGTGTACTCCTTCAAGCACTCTGACTCTGATGCTTTGACTGCAATTAGCAAGGTAGCCTAGTGTTCAAGAGGAACCACAGTATAATCAAACATTGTTTTCTACTGTTTACCAAGACTCTGAACCTCTGTCTCCACTCAGTGTCGGCTAACAGCCCAAAATGTTAATTTTCTAACTTTCCCACCACAAGTTGCTCAATCCATTATGGCCCTCGGGTCTCATGTTGAACAGAATGGCATGTTAAATTTTCTTCTCCTTGTGTCTTATCGTTCATGCAGGGACCTCCTGGGGCGCCAGGAAGAGATGGATTAAAGGTTATGATTACATGTTTGTCTTTTCTCTGTGTTTGCATGCATGTGTGTGTGTGTGTGTGTGTGTGTGTGTGTGTGCGTTGTGCGTGCTTGTCCATGTGCATGTCTGCCTATGTGTGTGAGCATGTGTGCAGTGTTGGGAAAGCTGTTTCGAAAGTATTG
>OMKZ01056035.1:27450-51512 GCA_900302535.1 Neoniphon sammara
AAAAAGGACAGACATAATCTGCATTGTGTGTGCCATGGTTGTGTGTTAATGTGTATGTTTCTATATCTGCGCATGGATAGGCAAATCCGTCTATGTTTGCGTGTGTGTGTGTGTGTGTGTGTGTGTGTCATACTTGACAGGCTTCTCACCCAACAGCTCCGCCCCCTGCCATGCGGCCACTGCTCACAGTACAGACGTCGCTAGGCAACCGGGATCAGGAAAAACAACATGAAACAATTTAAGAACTATGTCAGTGAGAGAAAAGAGAGAGGGTGAAAGAGATTATCTCATTTCCTTCACCACTTGTCATGCAATTGAAAGCTTTCCTCTCAACCTGCCGGGGGCAGCAGAGAGAGGAGCAGCCGTGTGCTTAGTGAAGCAAAAAGTTCACATGCCACCAGTGTTTGTGTTATAAATTAAAAGGAGGGTAAGCTATACCTGCCAGTTGGTGTTTATAATAAGGAAAACAACCGCCAGTAAGAGCAAATATGAATTATATTTTCAGAGAAGCACCTTTTTCACCTTTTTTTTTTTTTTAACACTTCTTGCCATGATGTATCCCATGATTTTTTTTTATCATAAATATTAAGGTGATAAAAGTGAAAAAGCTGGGTTTAGGTGGGCGTGGAAACCTCAAGAGAATGTCTTATATTTGTGCTTAATGTGTGGAAAACATGAATATATGCATTAAAATGAAATGAGTTATAGTCAAAAATCAGATATCCACATTCATTCAGTGAATGGCTCAATGCAGTTCATCCAGTCAATATCCAGTTCATCCACAGAATGAATCAAACTGATATTTTCAAAGATTAACTGGTAACATAACATTTTACAACCAGGTTCCTCTGTATTTTATAGATATAGAATGATTATCTTCTAGTAATTTCAGAAGTTTTTTGTTTATTTGTTTTTTTTTTTGGGAACTCTTTATGCAGTCACGTCTTGAACACAATTACATAACAGATTTCGAAAGCATTTTCATTTAGGCTGTTATAGGATGTCAGACTGCATTGTTGTTGGATGTGAGGAGAGTTGTATTGTCGCCACCCAGGCCAAACTATTTGCTGGCATCTTTAGATGAGAATGAAGATACAACAGATAAAATTGCCAGATGTTTCCTAGTATGAGAGGAATTTCCTTACTGACACACAACGGCCATCCATAAATACATCTCAAGCACGACACAGGGCTGTCACTTTCTGAATGGCTTAGGCTTCTCTCTGTGTGTGTTTGTGTGTGTGAGGGAGCAGGATTTTATGAGAGTGTGTGTATGTGTGAGCGAGTGGGAGTGTGTGTATGTTTCTGCGTGTACGTGTGTGTGTTTTTGTGGATGCATGTGTGCTTTTGAGTGCATAATCAGACTCATTAACACATTAATTTGCTCCCCTATTTCTTCTTGTTGGGAAAACGTTTTCTCTCTCTTCCCCCTCCACAGGGAGGTCTGAGGTCAGCTGCAGAAGCACAGCTTTGGAGCTGGTAGAGATTCAGTGTCATGTTCAAGGACGCTTTATCAGACCAGAGAGTCTTAGACAATTTCTCAACCCAATCTGCTTCCTCACTGCCCTGTTAAAGGGTTAGTTGGGGTTTGCTGAAGTGGGGTTGTATGAAGTGCTTGTACATAGTCAGTGTCTTACCTGCAGTAGATGCCAGTCGGCGTGCCTCCAGTTTGGAGAAGCAGGCAGGAGAACCAGCGCAGAGGCTAAGCAATGTACGAGCCACCTATAAAAAGGCCCACCTAAAAAAATCAATATCAGTGTAAGTATATGCTATATTTAGAATATATTTTCACTGCTTTACATTGCTGTCAGACAGCATTTTCCTTTGGCACTAGATTTCCTCAGCTGTAGAACTTCCATATTTCTACATAAATGCACCAGTGTCATGCACTATATTACAGTTGAAAAGATATAGTGCCAAAAGAAACAGCTGTATCACAGCAATGTAAAGCTATGAAAATATTCTGAATATAGCTTACACTTACACTGGTGTTGATTTTTTAGGTGGGCCTTTTTTTTAGGTGTCTAAAATACGTTTTGTTGCTGGCCCCCTCCACAGCAGTACATTGCTTAGCTTCTGTGCCGGTTCTCCTGCCTGCTTCTCCAAACTGGGGGCGCACCAACCGGCATCTACTGCAGGTAAGACACTGACTCATACAACCCCAGTGCAACAGATCCCAAACTAACCCTTTTAACGCTAATATGTCACTCTGTGAATTGAGCAGGAGGCAACAGGTAGGCAGGTAAAAGTTTGGGTGCCAAAGTTCCTGGGTCTTGGTCTTGGAAAAGGGTTCCAGGGACCAAGTGAGCATGTTTGTGTTTCCACCACACTCTGAGAACAGCAAACTTAATGCAGATGAGGAGCTGTCTATTCGTTCTGCATGCTGAAAACAGCAAAACAGTAAACATAGAAGATGTAAAAGTTGGCATCATGTTGATTATTTACTACTATGCCACTGAGATGTTGCATTTGGGTTCGGAGCAGAGGATCTTCAGGAACTCAGAAAGTACTTCTTGGTTTCTCAAAAGGGTCAGTGAGGGACAGTTTCCATTTTACATCCAGTGTCACTAGGATTTTATGTCTTTGACTTTCTCTGGAGACATGTTTCACTAGAGGAGTCTCAGGGTACGAACAGTGCACGCCTGGAATAGGTAGAGGTTCCATTTCTTGGCCCAAGGGCACTTGGACAGCAGTTAGTGCTTTGGCTGATGTTGGGATCCAACCTGTGAACTCTGAGGTATGAACTCTTGCCACTGTGCCACCTGCTCCAAACCCAAACCCATATCTCATGCACTATTATTGAAAGGAATACTCCACTGGTTCAGTTCTGATGGTTAGCATTTCGTCTTAGCTTCGCATAAAGACTTGAAGTCTACAGGAGTCAGGTCATCTAGCTCCATCAAAGTGATAAAATACACCTTACTGCAGCTCCAAAGCTGTCTTATTTACACAATGTATCATGTATATTTGAAATAAACATCTTGGAATTAAAAAACAAACAAACAAACAAACAAACAAACAAAAAACGGGGTTGTTCTAGACAAAGTTAGATGGTAGGAACTATAACCGATGAACACATATGTTCACTAGTTACAGTTCCTACCATCTATAGTTCCTACCATCTAACTTCTTCTAAAACGACCCATTTTAAAAACACATGAACACGCATGGACACACATGATAAACTGTTTAAAGTTTATTTTTTCACTTTGACAGAGTTAGACCAGCTGACTCCCATAGACTTCAAGTCTGCTAACCTAACACAAAATGCAAACCACTGGAACCGAACCAGTGAACATACAGAGGTGAAAATGATATCGAACATCTCAGTCTGGGTAAGTCGGCAAAAGGGCATATTGCCCCATATAATAAAACAACCTAGAGTATTCAGGGAGATGAATGTGTGGTTAATTCCCCAGCTACAGGAGTCATGTAGTCCCCCACTGGACTAAAATCCAGTCCTGCCCCAGAGATTTGTCTCTTGCTCTTCCGTTCTTTTGTCCTCCTGGCTTTCACACAAGTATGTATAAGGAAAACACAGCAACAAGCTAACAAGCTGTTTTCCATTTTCATTGTGGCTATTGTTTTTAAGGAAAGGCAGTTGCAATTATCCCAGTCAGCAACCACTTTCACTGCTTCTTGTTTAGACCAGTGGCCCTGTGAGTAGCCAAGAAGCATGCAAGAAGAGGAATGTATACACTATGGGCTGTGATATCAGACAGTGAGACCACAAATGTGACCACAGGCTTGCCAATGGCAGGCAACTCAGGAATGAGTGCTAGGCATTCCTGCAAAATACCAACAACCCCCCACTAGCCATCATACTTCATTCCAGGAAGTATAGCATTCAATCCTAATCTGAATTTCCACAATGGCATCCTCTGAGGGACTTTCACAACATTATTTATATCTGTATGTGGTCTTCCTGAAAATCCCTGGCACTTCTTGTTACATTGTTTGCCATTCGTTTGTCTGGTTTTCAGCCATGAGAAGGAAACACTGTACTTTACTTTTTAATGTGGCTTTACTATAGTACCATTGTAATTGTGGTACGAAAAGTACAGTTCATTCTTCCTGAAAGCTGCACAGGTAAGCTGCATGCACGGCAATATGGAAACTGTTGCCAGAACGAATCAGTAATAAGATGAAACTTTATTCAAGTACAGGGAGACAGTAGGGACAAAAGAGTAGAATGTCAGTGATAAAACAGTATATATAAAAACAACTGTGAGGTTATATTAACATATGCTTTTGACAGGTGTTAAAGTTGAATTGGGGAAGATTGTTCTGTAAAAACAGACTCATCTTGTCAGCCTTAATGACAAAGTAAAGTAATAATAAGTAAAATAATGCAGTAATCATTCAGACTGATTGAGCCACTGTAGATTCAACATTTTTTCCCAAATGACATTCTGCTGCCAGTATGGACACTGGTGGGAAAACTGTGAGTACCAAATCAAAATCCAAGACCGAAATACAAACAGCAGTGGTTAAGTGTTTCATCCAGAGAAAGCTGAACTCACCTTTGTTAGATCTTTTGGCTCACTGGTCGTCACAGACTGGCTGGGCTGGTAAACACAAGCGTGCAGTGACATCTCGGTTTTTAATTCCAAAAAAATCCAAACAGGTACCTCTTGCTGCAGTTTGGGATTTTACATGGATTACATATGGATGTTGAAATGTGACATATGCGGTATGCATAAATATAAGCATGTATTACCATTAACATTGCACATACAGTAAACTGGTTGGAACAATCTCGGCCTGGGTATGTGAATCAGCCCTACATGTACAGTTTATTGGAGGTCTCTGGTGACACAGAGACCTTCCCCTGTACAGTTGGCGTGACCAGCCTGTGTGTTAACAAGGGGCAAAAGAGCCCAGCAGCTGAACCCCTGTATGGCTTCATAAATATTTGGGTGTTTCCAGGGCTCCTCAGCCATCACACGCATTAGGTAAGTCAAAGGTGTCCATCATCACTGGGGTATGCAGCTGCGTGCAACAGAAGAGAGAGTACGCTCACACAGACATGTCCTACTACCTATCTAACATGCGAATACACAAACACACACACACACACACGGGCTCCCGCACGAAATACAGGCATGCCATAGAAACACCTGACAGGTGCAGGCGTGGTCTCCAGCGAGACACGCTATCTTGACACGCTAACTCATTCTTAAATCTGAGCTACGTGCCTGAGGCTGAGAGCTAAGCACACTAGTTTACTCTCTGAAGCCTGTTCCTCTTCCAGTCCTTGTCTCTGGGCACACCCTCTTCCGATTGTAGGCCGACTTCTGTCATTCTGTTGATAATGGGGCTAAGAGGCCTGAGAATTCGAGCTTGGTTGATGAGTAATGGACTTGTTAGCTGTGTCAAAAGCGAGCCACCAATCCCATGATCAGTATGTATTATCTGCCATCCTGCAGGTGCTTAGTTGAGCAGCCACCGCACAATGTCACAGGTATGGCTCTTTTACCGACACTGAACCCTCAATCAAGGCCTTACATAACAATGGTGTATTATCTGACATTTTTTCAGAGGACTTTGCCATTGTCAGACTTCATGCTTCTTTCTGTGCAGATCCCTATGTTGCACATATGCGTTTGCTTACTTCACTGGAGACTGCCCATAGTTTAGCAAGCCACATTTTTTACACTTGTGCGTAAATTTCATCTGTAGCCTGTGTCAATCAGACTATATCAGTGAGGCTCATTGTATTGTCTATACAGCCAATAAATGAACGGCTGCAGCCCACTGAAAGGAAGAATACAAAAATGTCCATGGCGATAACTGAGTGCTAGAATTCCATATTTTCTCACACTGTCTCAAAAACAATGTTTTATTTAGCATGCAATTGGTGCATAATGCATGCACTATTTGATTCACCACACCAGCGCTTCCTTGCAGCCACAATATATCACTCACCTGTCAAGAGCGCATATCAAAGAGAGAGATTAATGCTGCCAAACACATTTGCCAATCTTCACAGAGAGCTATGCTTTATTGGCATCATTATGGCAAGGCTGGCTAGAAAAATCCAAGAGGGTGGATTATTGGTAAGGCGCTGTGTAAACTCCCCTGGCCTGGGGCGCTCGGTCTCTACACCTTGGCTTCCTCTGTCATTTACAAGCTGTTCGCATGCACACGGCGGAGCCAAGAGTGTGAAAAACCGGACGGGCAAGTCCACAGCTCCCTTGTCTTGTCCTGGGAGGAAAAGAGTGTTGCCTCCGGTTGCAGACTTGCCTTGCGTGAGGACAACAGCTTCATCTTTTCAGGCCTGCCGACCTGCTGACCTGGCCTGTGGCAGCGGCACTTTTACAACCCTCGTTTCTCTTCTTGTCACCTGCCGTTTGCCATTTGCTGTATTATTATGGACCGTGAGTGCATACATTTTTAGTATGGCAGACAAACCTTGGCAGTGCTATTCCCATGAGCCACAAAGGGCAGCAACTCCCTGTCTTTGTGGAAATCATGGTAAAAACTTGAGTATATATTCACTGTGGACCCTCAATAGGCTGGAACAGGTGTGACAATGAAGCACTGGAGTTTTTACAGCCAATATGCATGGGAGGTGGTCAGAGACCAGCCATTAACCAGAAAGTCCCAAACCGTGCAAAACAGCCAGTGTGTCCATCTTTATTAAAGTGCCCTACAGCAAGACTGTGAACTGCCCTGAATTGTGGGATTGTGATATTGTCTCAATGCTAACCTCAGTTTTCTTCTCGGTACAGAGTAGAAATTAGGAAGAAGGTCCCCCTCTATTGCGAAAATAGTAGGGAGCTAATAAGACCCACCCACTGTCGTCCGATTATTTTCTCAAGTCTCTCCAATGGCATGATTTAATATTGCCCCTGAGAGCTCCATATTTTGCTGACCACCCATTTTTCGCCTTCACTCTTTCCCTGGGAAAACATTCTGCAAGGTGGGCAGAAGCAGAAACGGAAACCCAAAAATTCTCTCCTTCTGGTAAAACCAGAAGGAGATAAAGATCTTTATCTTTATCTTTATCTGCTCCAGGTTTGCACTCTAAGTCCTCTGGGGACGTGTACTACATACATGCATGCCTCAGAAAAAGGAACAAATAAATAGCCTTTATTGTAGTGCTTGTAATACGCCAATCTACTCGCTCCACAATGCCTAAAACAATTGCTAAGCCTAACTAACTAACACAAAGCACAGAGATTACATTTATATAACAGAATATCCATTAAACTTAATTTCGCAATGTATTGTTGATGAGCACATAGGCCTCAGCCTGCATCAACACTCTTCATTAGCATTTGCCAAGTTAGGCAACTGATTGTGTTCGCAAAGCAATCATCCAAAAAATTCGTTTGCACAATACCACTCCATCAATCGCTTACCTGTAAGCAGGGTAATAGGAACATTTTATACTACCTGAACTGCTTCATGATAATAAAAAAATGCTCCTACAGTCTTGACATTCTTCAAAACAAACACACGTTGTAACACGTCCTGTCAGCAGTGTTCACACTTCTGCTTTGCAATGACAGTTAATCTCTCATACCTGCTGTCCAATTACCTGTCGTGTGAAACTGAAGACATGTTGATATTTTTGGGCCAGACCACAGCTGGATGACAGCGATGGCATGACTGAGAACCACTAGATCAACCAATGGGATTGATGTGGGCAATAAGGCCTGTTTAAGACGCCTGGAGCGTGCTTGTTTAATCCCAATCCCAATCACTTTAATTGTTGGATAATACTTAGTGTATAATACATAAGGAATGTACACAATTTGTAAATACTGACAGCTTAGAAACGGATGAGCAGGATGAGCCTCAATCTAGAGGCACATAGTTGGCAATGGAAGTGATTCCGATTTAAAAGAGAATGGGGTTTCACTGACTGTAATTTATGCTGTGTTATGTCATATCCTGCACACACAAAGGCACACATATCATGCACCAGTAAATCTGAGTACATACATGCACTCCCATTTGATGAACCTTTGAGGAATGATGCATTTTTACATTGATTGTCAGTACATCCACAAAAGGAAACTGAGTGGCCCACCACAGCACCAAGAACCAAAACGTCCCTGAGCTTCAAGCAATAATGTCTCAGACGCTGCACATCACACGTGCATATTGATTGAAAATGAGTCCAGTATTTCCCTCTTCTCTAACTCCATCAAACAGATTCAAATCAATACCTGTATCCTGTCCAACAGCATAAAGTCAGTAGGTAAGAATTTGGATGTGTTATTTGACTGCTTTAATGATAGGGATATCATTAAATATGGATAAGAGGGTTGTGCAGTCTTGCTCTTTTAGTTTACGATATTTTCGAAATAGTCCCTCTGATGGCCTTAAAAATTTATCCATGCCTTCATCTTTTCACGTTTCGACAATTGTAATTCCATCTATTGCTGCTAGCTCCCTAAATTGCAAATGCAATGTAAAATGCAGATCAAGAAGACAGGATGCTATCATTCTCATTCTTGTGGGTCTTCACTGGACTCTATTATTAAAAGCTAAAATTGTACTGATAAAGGCTCTCTTGGGCTGAAACGTGTTGGTCAGCAACATTGTTTTTAAATAACATTAGCCATGTAATAATAAAGACTTTTTAACATTTGTTTCAATGGATCAGTGTGCCTTGGATGTTCTTTAAGTCTGCTGGTTGTACTCCACACAAGAAGTTTATTTAAAAAGGATACAAATGTAAACTTTTTGTCCACTAAAAGTGTATTGTTATATTTTATTTTATTTTATTTTTTGTGTCTAAGGGTGAGAGTCAGGCAGAGATTTAAGAGACTCACTGGCACACAGATATGTCAGCGACTCCCCTCTATCATTACTTGCCAATGTCCGATCCTTGTGAAACAAATTGGAGGAATTACAAGCAAACATGATGTGCCAGTGAGCATACATGGAGGCTAGTCTGATCTGCCTCGCTGTAACTTGACTTGATAGTTCCATCGCTGCCTCAGAACTCCTCCTAGATGGCTTCAGGACCCCACTCAGATTAGACCACGACATTGTGAGCTGTGCATTGAATGGACATCTCCAGACTCCTCCGTTCTCATCCTCTGGGACTGCAACATCTGTATACTGAACAAAACACTCCTGACTTATCAACAGTATATTACATGCACCACCAGAGGTGATAAAACAATTAACTTCTGTTATGGCAACATAAAGAACACATACAAAGCCCACAAAAAAACATGGCTTAGTACCCTGAACCACAATGCCATCCATCTCATCCCTGCCTATCGCACAAAGTTACAGGGAGAGGGTGTGGTTAAGAAATTTGTGAAAGTATGGGACAATTAGGCATGCGAGACATTAACAGGCCCTTTGGACTGCACAGATTGGAAGGTGCTACTCACAGGGCCAGTTTAGAGGAGGCTAGTAAGGTGGTTATTCACTCCATAAAGTTTTGCAAGGAGACGATAGTCGACACAAAAACTGTTATGGTATTTTCTAACAACAAGCCCTGTTTTACAAAATAAAACCACATTCAACAAAAAGAAAATATCATTCACCACAGCAAACAGGACTGAGTCCAAACTTATTCAGAACAAGCTGTATAAACAAATAAAGGAAGCTAAGAGGGTGTACAAGGAGAAGGTGGAGAAGCTGTTCCAAGAAGGCAAAGCCAGGGATGCCTGGCGAGGCGTTAAAACACTGGCTGGTCCTCCTCATAACCCAAACATGTCCAGCTCAGAGACAAAGTGCTGTGTCAGCATGGCACAGAACTTGAACAATTTCTACAGCAGGTTTGACAAGCACAGCTTTACACTGGAGGGGGAGGAGCTAACATCTGACTTGGCTGCCATGTCACTCACCACTGCAAACTTGGAGCTACAGCCTGGGGACTGTAGAACAGGCCCTGAAGAGGATAAACCATACAAACAGCCTGGGCCTCACTGGCTCTTTGGCCACCTGCTGAGGGCCTGCCAGGCCAAGGGTCGGGGGTCCTTTGCAAGCTCTTCAACCGTTCCCTGGCACTCCATCCCTGTAATATGAAAATTTTCTTTTATCTGTCAAGTACCCCAAAAAACAACCCCACCTGTGACAACGATTACTGCCCTATAGCTTTAACATCTCTAGTCATGAAAACCTTTGAGAGGCTTGTTCTCTCCCAGCTACATTGGGAGGTATGTGCACACACCGACCCAGTCCAGTTTGCATACAAACAGCATAGGGGGGTTGATGATGCTGTTCTGTCACCGCCACATGGAGCCTATACCCACCTAGAAAAGCCCAAGGCCTATGACAGAATGGTTTTTATGGACTTCTCAAGTGCCTTCAAGACAGTGCAACCTCACCTGATGGGACAAAACTGCTCCAAATGGATGTGAACCCACATCTGATCCTCTTGTGGACACCAGGTGGTCAGAATCAATGGCCATTTCAGTTCTACTCAAACCATATCCACCGGAGCACCACAGGGCTCTGTAATCTCACCTATGCTCTTCACACTGTATGCTCTAGAAGCTGGAAGATCCAGAGGTGATCTTCATCAAGTATTCTGATGATGCAGTCACTGTGGAAACCATTATCTCTGAGGGGCGGCTCCAAACTGAGATGGACAGGTTCTCAAAGTGGCGCAGGAGGAATGACCTCGACCTCAACGCCCCAAGACCAAGGATCTGGTCGCTGATTTCTGTCGTAAACAGCCCATCATTCTGACACTGGGGGTCAATGGCCAGACCATAGAGAGGGTGGGGGCATACATATACCTCGGCACCATCATTTACCACAAACCCACCTTCAAATCCAACAGTGAAATTATCTTCTCCGATAACCAGCAAAGCCTCTTTTTTCTGAGGAAACTCAAACTCCAGCTTCATCAATCAGTAGGCCTGGGCAATATATCAATTTTATATCAATATCATGAAGACTAGTTATCATCTGAGATTTTGGACATCATAATATCGTGATATGACATATGTGTTGTCTTTTCCTGGTTTTAAAAGCTGTACTACAGTAAATGGATACAATTTTCTGAACTTATTACACTGTTGTAGCTGTTTTATTATTTACCTCTACCTGCTTGGTTGTCATATCCACATTACTAATAACTACTTATGAGAAATCGTACGTGTAAATATCTTGTGAAAGTACCAATAGCAATCCACATATCATCATCACAATATCAATATCAAGGTATTGGGCCAAAAATATTGTGATATTTGATTTTGTTCATATTGTCCAGTCCTACCTACAAGCTTTCCACAGCTGCTTTCATCACCTTCAACATAACAGCAGCACCAGCATCCACCTCAGCCCCCTGAACAAAATCATCAGAGTGAGCGGCAAAATCAAAAGGCTAAACCAAGAACCACTGAGCAGCTTCCACAGCAGACAGACCAAAAAAGAAGAAGGGATTACAAATAGTCTTGGATACCCCACCCCCACCCCCTCCACACACACACAAACACACACACACACACACACACACACACACTGCACACCCAATACAGCCACCTCACAAGCACACTTAAACCACTTGTGGATGTTTTACACTGTTTACTGTTTTAAGTTGTTTATACTACTTTAAGCTGCATTTGTATGCTGTCTACTTGTTGTTTATTGTCTACCCTATTATATGTTGTGCATGCACAAATGCTAAAGTTATATGAATTGGAATTTGAATGAATTTTGTTGTATGTACTCTCCTCAAAACAGCTGTTATTAAAAGTACAATATAAAAGTATTATTGCTGGTGTTATTATGTGTGCATGAGTGTGGGTGTCTGCCAACCCACAGTATGTTTTGTGTGTGTGTGCATGTGTGTGTGTGTGTGTGCATGTGTTATGTGTGTGCATGTGTGAGCATGATAGGGTGGGGAAAGGGGCGGACAACTCTCCTCTTATAAAAATATTTCACCGACAGTTGAAAGGAGTTTTGATTTACAGTTCAGCAAGGAAATCTGGCTGCATCAACACCAGCCGTGGCATCATTTCTTTATGTCTGTTTGATGGATCTCCCCTGGGGGTGTGGTGACACTTCCTCCACATTTTGATCTACAAACTTCCTCGGGGACAAAAATAAAGCACAAAGCAAATAAATAGCCTCGTTAAACTGCCAGTCTGTTAAATGTTAATGGTTTTGCAAAAGGGCTCAGTCAATACAAAGTGAGGTGTGAGGATGTTGAAGGTGGAGGAGTATTTTTCTTTCTTTCTTTCTTTTTCCTTTCTTTCTTTTTATAAGAGGTCAGGTTCACATCTCTATCTATCTCTCTATCTATCAATACAACCAGTGAACCTTGCAGAACATACAAAAAATACATGGACTCACACAGACGCACCCATGTACAAACACACAGAGCCACACAACACCTGCTGATAATAGTGAAGGTGATAACAAAGCAATACCTGCGCTGGTCTTCATAAATAAATCATGAGCTTGTAATTAAACACGGAGGTGCACTCAGTGGTATTTTAATACTGTGTCCAGCTCTCTTGGCCAGTATAGGTTACTTTTGTGCACATTCCTTTGTTGCATATCTGTGAATCATGCACACACTTTTCTTCTTTCTTTCTCTGTTTTAGCGTTTGAATTCTAATTTTATGTGTCTTCTGTGGTGTATGTTTTGGACCCCAGGAAGACTAGCTGGCTGTCAAGGTGTCAGCTAATGGGGATCCTAAACTAAACTGAACTAAAGTAAACTAAACTAATATCCAAGTTTTTAGAAGGGTAGTGATACCAGCATTTTTGGAAATAAAGCTGCTGATAGTTGGTACTTTGTGCCAATATTCAGTCTGTTTAAATATGAAGGGTGAACCAAACCAAAACACTCCCCTGACATCAGACACTACTACTACTACGGCTGCTAGTACTAATACTACTACCACAAATACTAATACTAATACTAATATTCATGTATACTGTGGAATGCGATCAGGCTGTCTCCTTTGAATTAGTTCAGCTTTAGGGCTTACCATAAACAACTGTTGTAAAACTGATCAATTCTGTAGTAAATGTAATGAAACAAACTGTCATATCTATCATATACTGTAGACAGACAGACAGACAGATAGATTCACAGCTGCTGTAAAGTATATTTTTTCACTTTAACTTAGCTAGGCTAATGACTCCTGTAGACTTCAAGTCTTTATGCTAAGCTAACACAAAATGCTAACCATTGGTACCGAACCAGTGGGCGTACAGAGATGAAAATGATATCGAACATACTTTCCCCAAAACACTGTAGTATATCTTTAATAAAAATCCTATATTGGCCACATATATCAGGAAAGCAACATATCAGTCTAACCTTAACGCTAACACACAAACAGATACACACACCTGGAATTCAGCTGAATGTGACTGTCACAAATACCTGCTATCTGCTAAATGACTTTTGTCAACACACTATAGGACTAAACCAATGCAATGCCTCCCACAAGTCAAACAGACCTCTGACCCTGTGACCTGCAACATCTCTGCACAACGCGGCGCTCAGCTGTCACACACAGATATGAGGACAGAAGTACGTTTAAAAGTTAGACATCACGGTTGTGTGTGGACGGTTTGAAGAACAGTACCATCTGGGAAAAACTGGGCAGGGCAGGAATTTATTTTTGTGAGATTTATTGTTTATATTCAATTGGTTTCCATTTTTGAAATATTTTTGTTAATGTCTCTAATAAATACCACCTCAAAGTGGTTGAATTGTCTCATCATTACTTGCATTCGTCCTATCTCAGGTGCCTTTGAGCGAGGCTCTTCGTCCCTGGCTCTCAGTAAAAGGCCATGGCTGAAATTTTAAGTTTGCTGCTGTGAATTTCTGTCACTTTATCAATGTTAAGCATGGCATTCCTGTAAAAGAGGCATGTGTGCTCAGCAAGCCTGCCGTGGACAGGTAAATATTAATAAATCACACTCAATAAGAGGCTGGCGTTAAGAAATCGTTTGATCAATAAAAGTGTAAAAGTTATTTTGCCATGTTCAGCTGACATCAGTGAGAACACAAATGTCAACGTCCATTCATTTAATCAAAAATCTCTGGTGGAAAAAAAACGATGGGGCATCACAGCTGCACAGCAATTGGAGATCTCTCTCTCTCTCTCTCTCTCTCTCTCACCACACACACACACCCCTAATATTTGTCGCTCCCCCTCGCTTGCACGCACTCTCCAGTCGTTTGAGGTAGGTTTCTGTGATGGACAGGAGCTCTTCTGGCGTGAGAGGCTGCTCTGACAGTTTTTGAGATTCTTGTTCATGACAGCTGGTTTGCGTATTGCAGGCAAGCTAAAACAGGCCATGGTGTGTACATTGTGTGTTTGCATAGACGTGAGTGAGAGAAAGGTGATGTGAGGTAGTCAAGGGCGCTGTTGGGGTTAGGGTTTTTTTTGTTTTTGTCTTTTTTGTTGTTGTTGTTGTTTTTTTGGTGGGTAGCATATAATTCTCTGTCTTTTCAAACTTGGTGGCTTTATCTGCTCCTAACTGGCCAGTTCTTCTTCTATTTATTCCAAACAAACCCCTGTTGTTGCTACTAGAAACATAAACATATCACTTCCTGTGCACCAGAGGTTGTTTTTTTTTTTTTTTCCCAGGAAAGATCTACAGGACACCGGATGTTTAGAACAGCAAATGGATTGGGTTATGGTTGAGTCCCTACTGTGTTATATGAATCTATGATAGATAGTAGCATTTATTTATATGAAAATGTTGTTTCTTTAAAAGCAATAATACCTGAAAGTGTGTTTTTATTCCTGTGACCGTGCCTCTGGCCAAGCTCTATCTTCACTGCACAGCAAAAAAAAAAAAAAAAAAAAAGCCAGTCAGCTATTATTGCTACATTTGAACAAACAAATAACTACCCAAATTAAGCTGCCACAGTGGGCGACAGTTATGCGGGCATTAGTAGTATGTAGATCCCAGCCTTGTACGGTATGCGTTGGCCAACTCTGTCCCACATACTCCGAGGCCACTGCTGAGTCAACTCATCAGAACAAATCTGCACTCAGCATTGCCTCGCTGTGCAAGGCCTTACTGTTGGCAGGGTGTGCCTGAGGGGGTCCCCGAGCACAAACCAGAATGCCATTTATAATAATTTACATCATTACACAATAATAACAAGTGGTTTAGATCATTTCAGGGTCACAGGGATATTTTATTACATCTGTCAGAGCACTGTGGCTATGATCCTTGCTGTTCTTACTGGTTACTTGTGATGCAAATATAATAGACCTCCTATTTATGGTTCCATATGCAATTTCTGGACAGGAAAATGAATGGGTCTTCGCATACAATTTAACATTTTTACTCATGCATATATGTTTCTCATGCATATATGTGTCCTATTGTTACTGGGTTATTTGATTTCTGTAACAGTTTTCAAGTCAAAGCAGTTATTTGACTAAAAGCAAGCTTTGGTGGAGATAACCCACCTTACCAGCTGAGTCTCACTGTCACTGAGTCATCATTTGTTGTATTCTTTTCCCAACTGAGCGTTTGAGCTAATTTACATCTCCTCTCTCTCATAATGTCAGTTTTGCTGACCAAAATATCAACATCTTTAAGGAGGATCAGGAAACAGAAAAAAAGCAAAGTCCCACTAGCAATGAGTGGTGTGCGCCCAAGTGTTTAGCCTGCCCTGTTTTTTTTTTGTTTGTTTGTTTGTTTTTTGTTTTGTTTTGTTTTTTTTAAACCTATATCTAACCAGGGAAGGTTTGCTTAGCATACATTCTCTTTTTCAGCAACACCCTGCTTCACATTCACATGGTTACACACATTCACATCTGGGAGCTGCAGTACAATCACAGTCTGCTCTGCTGGCCTCGCAGTGGCTCCATTGGAGCAGCTGGGGGTGAAGGGCCTTGCTCAAAGGCACATCAGCCGTGGGCATTACTGTAAGGGAGGGGAAAGCGCTGTTCATTCACTCCCCCATCCATATTTTGCCTGCCAGTCCAGGGGATAAAAATGGCAAAACAAGCACGCTTCTCCAACCTTAGGCCACGGCTTGCCCTTAGCAACCTGTTGGCAACCAAGAGCATCGACTTAAAAAAAAAAATCTGAATGCAGTTAAAGAAAGAGAATAACTCAGTAACAATAGAGAGAGATACGCGTGAGTAAAAATGTGCAGTGTTTGAAAAGCCTGTGCTGAATAAAGTCTGTGACAGAGACGATGATGTGAAATCCCCTTCTCATTACTCGGAGAAATATGCTATGGAAATATAAGGCTATGCTGACGACATCACTCACGAGATCGAATAATCTCACAAGCAAAATGAGCCTCATATGGACGGTGAAGGACTTGAAGCTATTTTGATATTTAAAATAACATAAACTGTCCCTCTTGATGACGCTGATTTGTTCAGAGGAAACACAGTTATCTGCAAAACAAACACAACCCGTCCTGTTCAATGTGCATTTTATTACTGTCTTGTTGTGTTTAAAAATAACACGTTTAAATCAAGATGACACTCATTGCTGCCATTCAATTCAAATTAAGCACTGATAGCATCTTGTAAATTTCTCCCTGGCTATCTCTGATCTAGCCAAATCATCAGTACCTGAGAGAAACATGATAATGTTATTATCAGCATTATTGCCATCATTAAATCTACCAACATCTCGCTTCATAATTTACATCTCAGTGCTGTGGAAGTCCTATTTCCATGTCTCGGCTAAGGGTTTATTTTGATTGTTCAGCTGCATGGATGTGTCACAGATAGTCAATCATGCTTAGGGGATTGGAATGTAATGTGGCATACCTATAAATTTACTCATTTCCCTCTGTGTGTATACAAGACAGTGAGACAAGACAGTGAGCTATATGCCTTGTGCAGGTATTGTTGGTTCCACACCCATGCATCTGTCATCCATATATCTTTATGTTTCTCTCCCCTTCCTTTACCGCCCTCTTTACTCCCATGCACACATTTTTCTGGGTCATGCCCCTATTTAGGTCATATTCAGGATAAGTTGTGAATAAGCATCTCGATACTGCAATCACAGATATTTCATGTATACCTTGCATATCATCAAGGACACGAGCTTAAAGGAGGATACCTGTGCCATTCAATTTTTTACAAATGTCAAACCTAGCATAAAATTAAGCTGTCCTAGCTAACACAGGTGCCCTAAATGAAAACACACACATATGACGACCAAATTGCTGGAGCAATGTGTTTGCAGGGGATTATGTTCATTTCTTCCTGTGGGTGTCATGTGGTTGACAGTAAGAATATAACATAATGCAGAATTGATGTGAACACACTCAACACTGGCATAATGAAACAAGAAAAAGAAAAAACTTTTACAAATGAGGGCTACATTTTTTACTATGATGGATTACCATTGTTTTTCATGCTGTACAAGAATGAACAGCCGCAAAAGTGCTTCTTCTGAAAGGAGGAAAATGAGCCCTGGTATCTCAGCTACAATGACTGTGAGTAGACGCCAACAGGAATAATGTAAAGAAAAGGATCGACATAGAACATTGACAAAAACTTTGCCCTTTAAAGCAGCATTATGTAATTTGTGACTTGCTGGCCTCTATAGGCGACCAAGGTGCTGCAGCATCATGGACAAATCTTTGGCACGGCTGTAATTGGCAGAAAGCCACATTTTCAGACTGATTATGCAAGCTAACTAGACCAAAGAGATGTTTTATCCTTTAATAAAGGGAAGTTTTTAAACTTTACCAACAATACCAAAGTAGAATAACGGCTTGTAAATGTGCACTATGCAAAATTGACGCGAAGACCCTTTCGATTCAACTGACAAAAAACATGGAATAAGCACGTAATTTGCTCGGTTGAGTCTCTACATGTAAAAAACCCTGACAAAACAGACTATGAAAGCAGATGCTTCATTTTGTAACTCTTATCCTCTTCACAGTCACACAGTTATGAACACTGGAGCTCAGGACCACCGACCTCCATTCTTTGACCCTGAGCAGCTCTACAGAAGGAGCTGGAGTTGAAGTGCCTTGCTCAAGGGCAATGTCTCTCTAACATATCAAGAGACTGTCCCGTAACATCTCAGGTTTAGTTCCCGTCACAGCCATTTGTCCTGTTGAAGTTTTCTTGGGGTTTGTTGAAGTGGGCTTATCCATAGTCAGTGTCTTACCTGCAGTAGATGCTGGTCAGCACCTAAAAAATCAATATCAGTGTAAGTGTACACTATATTTAAAATATTTTTACCACTTTACATTGCCAACAGACAGCCTTTTCCATTGGCACTATATTTTCTTAACTGTAATATAGTGCACGGCGCAGGTGCACTCATGTAAAAATACAGAAGTTCTACAGTTCTACAGAGTATTAATACGCATTATGTACATCAAACACTGACAATAAAAGCTACAATACAATCAGCTGACGCCGAACAGTAGCACATGGGCATTCTTTTTTTATTGCAAGCGTTATAATTATGGTTGCTCTTAGCAGCTGAGAACTGGTTTGAGATCAAATCAGAATAAGTTGTTCACTGACAGACAGGCTAATGGGCTGCTGGCACATCTATTTGTGAACATGTTTGATGTGACACTGGAGGGCAAAAAGTGTGAACGCTGAGTCCAGCACTTGTCCTGTCGCTACATGTAACAGTACATTAGTATCTCCTTCTGGGATCGTCTGATTTCTCCCCCAATCCACACTATATTCATTAATGTGACAATTTCCATATCAATCATCTGGCGTGCTGCCATTCTGCTGACACGCAGTTTTTATGAATCGGGCTCATTTGGGTGCAGGAGGCCTGCAGGGTGTGCGGGTTATGGGACAGAGCCAGGACAGGAGGAGCAGATAACGCGGTTAGAGCATCTCACGTTTCCCCCTCCTGTCTCTGTAAACATGTGAAGGAGAAGAAGTGGGAAGAGGTAGAGGGAGTTGTTTTTGTTTTGGTTAATGGGATGCTCGCAGCTTCTCAGCCACAGCTGGGTGGATGGGGAGCGCTGCTGCCCTGCAGTCATCCAAGTTTATTTAAATCACGTTACACCCATTTGCAGCAAACAAGCAGACTCTCCTTCTTTCTCAGTCTCTCTCTCGCACGCACCCATCGCCTCCTAAGACATGCATCCATACCTGCGCGCATACCTGCCGCGGCAAACGTTGCACGCACACACCATCGACAGGCGTTGCGACATATGCGCCAGGCGTGGCGGCTCCGTGAGCAGTTTCTGTCGTGTCTCTTTAGCATTCTCATATCATGACCACCATCTTTAATCTCCTGCTGTGTGAGGCCCTGCGAGCTAACAGGCTGTTGGATTACTGCCTTTTCTTATCACACATGCCAGCACGGCACACACATACACACCACCCTGCACTTTCCCTCACTTAATTACCTTTTTATCTGTCTCCATCCATGCTGCATAACAATATTAAAAAATCATCAATATTGTGCTGTTTTCATTACTTTGCCTCTATGGTTTATCACTGCCAAAATAAACTACCTGAGTGAGTACGTATCCTGCAGCTCACTAACAAAACCTGTGTGTTCTATTTGTGAAACACACATGTAGGTTTGCTTAAGGCACTGCATGGATGCGGGCGGACGTGCATACCTTCATATACACATTCACACACACTCACACACACATGCACGCATACATACGCACAGGCCCAGTGGCCAGTTGTGTCAGTCCTTGGCTGTCTCTTTTGAATCTGGCTCCTTGCCGCTCGTTGTGTTGCATAAAACAGTGTGTTGAGACAAAGAGGGATCAGATGTTGGAGTGCTTCACAATGTGCACGGTCAAATCCAGCGCCACCGGCACCAAAGGGGGACCAGTGGCTGTGTAACTTACACTACTGTCCAGGGGCTAAGGCAGTATTATCAGCCATGGTGTCGTCAGCCTACCTCTGTTCTCCCTCTGCGTGTAATGAATCCAGTGTGTCTGAGCCCTGGCATGCACAAATGATTAACTGGTGGCAAAGAGAACTGATTAAGGAGATAAAGCTTGGCACACAATGGTCTCAGCACTACACGTGTACCTGCATAACCAGAGCTTCCTCACGCGAGGGAATTATTCATCTCTGCCTATCATTCTATTTGGATTCTCACAAGCTGCCTGGCTGGATCAAGAAAGCAGATGAAAGGAAAAGAGTGGGGAAAGAAAACTGTAGAAATCGCCATTAGAGGCAGGTTTATTAACTGACATGCCGAGTCTGTCAAAGTTACAAACTGTTTTGTTTGTTCCCTCACAGCTCAAGAAGAGTAAAGTTTGGATCGGGTTCAAGGTAAATCAAACTACAGAGAGAGACTGAAGGGCACAGAGGGCTTTGTGGATTTTTATAGGATGTGGCAGGAAAGCAGTAAAAGCAATCACAACTTTAGTGCTAGGTGGGGAAGTACACTGTAAAAAATTTCCTCCAGGAATGTTTTTTAATATTCAGGCACACACCTATATCCACCTATAGATGCTTGCAGGTTGTTAATGTCACTTCCTGAATGTTTTCAATGGCAGACTCATAGAGGAAACATGCAGCGCCTCTAACAGATGTGAGGGAACCTGACACAACACAGCTGATGTTACATTTTATAACTCTTCACAGTCACAAAATTATGAACACTGAGGCTTGGGACCATCATCCTCCATGCTTTGACCCTGAGCGACTCTACAGAAGGAGCTGGAGTTGACATGCCTTAATCAAAGGCAATGCTTTGGCTTTGGTAGGTGCTGAAATGCTGGTGTTCATTCATTTTCCTCACCAACATTTTCCCAGCTGGTACGGGGATTTAAAACAGAGATCTTAAAGCCATAAGCATGGATTTCTAACATTTAGAGAGACCATCCCATAACATCTCAGGTTACGCTCCCATCACAGCCATTTCTCCTGCTGAAGTGTTCTTAAAGTTACACTACGCAAAACTGCTGAGGGTCAACTGAGGTGAGGAGCCCTCAGACTCAGCTGGCAAAAAACACGGAATAAGCATGTGATTTGATGGCTGAGTCTACATGGTTCTCACTGCCGGACCAACTCACTGATAGATTGCGTGCTTATATATGCTTTTTATGCCAACTGAGTCTAAAGGGTCCTCACTTACATCAATTTGGTAATTTTGCATTGTGCACCTTTAAGCAAGACACTGACACTCGTTGTAAGTTGCTTTAATTAAGTGCATCATCTAAATGCCTAAAATATCAAATGTGAATGGGTGCACTGACTTGTAAGAAGTGGTGAGGTGTGGTTGGTCCTGTGGTTTGCCGGAGCAACTGGGGTTGAATTGCCTTGCTCCGAGGCTCCTCAGCAGTAGCTACCGATGGAGGAGGGAGTGTTACGAGTTTCCTTGTCCACCCAGATATTTCCAACCAGTCTGGGCATTCAATTTGGAGATCCTCTGGCTGCTGGCTGGATCACTTCCTGAATGGCCTTAATGGGAGGCGTACAGAGGAAAACTGTGGCTTATATAATGGATGTGAAGACCCCTGAAACAATATGCTATTCAATCTGATGCTATAGAACTATTAGGCATTGGTTACACTCATGATTTTATCTATGTTGTTGGGCCTAATGCTGAGGTAATGTAGAGCATTGTGTATGCAATTTACCCTTTGCACAATATGTAAGGCCCCGATGTCTTTGCTTCATATGTGTCAGTATGTCCACTGGAGCTCTGTTAATTAAAATGTGCAGCACCAATGTCTCGAATGTTTTCTCTTATATTGGTCTGGATTTTTGTTTATCTGTCATTTTTGTTTGCATTTGTTTGAGGCTAGTTTATGATAAGCTAGTTTGTTTATTACCATTGTATTGCCGTTTTGTATCACTTCATTTATATGTTTTATGACTATGTAAGCAAAACACTAAACTGTCTGACTCACTCTCACACGAGTGTGTTATATTTGCAGATATAAGCACAGACGCATGAATGTAGGTTACTGTGTTTATGGTTATGTCTACGCGCAAGCTCACAATAACACATAATTGCACACACACACACACCAGCATACAAGCCTGGTATTGAGTTGAGTGGGACATCCTGTCTCTGGAGGGTGAGGGGTATTGTTATGCTTGAACCTGGGTAAGTCGATTACTCAACAGCGCCCTGGGGAGAGGCCTTCTGCAGTGTCCAAAAGAAACACTGCACACTGCAGATAGATTCCTAGTCACAACACACACACACTTCTCCACAACACACACATCCTCAGCTGTACCCAAGCATGGGAAAGGGCACCGGGGAGGCTGTCCTGCTTCTTCTCTAACTCTGGAGGTGGCTGCAATTTATCACCGCCACTGATTTGAGTTACACAGTGATCTCAGGCATGCTTCGGTTGATTATTTCAACACTGCTGTGTAAAAATTTACTTCAAAGTTTGTCTCCTGTCTAGACAAAAATTTGTTCTTAGAGAGCTGGACTGTATATTAAGTACCATTTATTGGTGCAGCTGTAGATATGAAACCAATACACACAATAATGCAGTTTATGCTGTTTATCTCTGTTTCCATATGACATCTGTATTTTGGAGTATTATAGGCAATAGTGCAGATGATGTGTTAAAAGGTAGAGATCCAGTTGTTTCTATGGCATTTTTCAAGTGTGATTCATCATTTCAGCAACCAAGACACACAGTAGCCACCTCAGACAGATGCCTAACTGAGTTCACTTCAGTTCAGTTCAGTTCAGTTCAATTCAGTTCACTGCAATTAGATATGATTTAGTGCAGTTCAATTCAATTCAGATTTTTGTCCTGGGCCTGGCTGTATTATATATTAAAGTTTTGTTTTCACTAATAGGATCACAGCAGTTGTTTTGCAAGATCATAAACGCAGTATGCTCCACATGGACAGTAAATGTAGTTAGTCGTTGCAAGCATTTGTGTAAACCTTTACGCAACTTAGCGTGCTTTCTAAAAAAAACGACCGGTGATTGTTTTGATAGAAAAGGGTGACCGATGCCTCCCTCGGCTCTTTCTGTACACAACCTCCCGACCCTTGGCTCTGTCCGAGCAAACACAGTCTGCACGCAATGCACAATGATTAACCCGCAGATCGTCTATTGCCGCGAGGAAACACTCCACCGGAAAAAAAATGTCTCACTTTCCAGTCTGCAAAAGTAGGTGCTAGCGCTCTCCTGCCTTAAAGCGCTGGGACCCGCCTGTCTGCACTGATCATGAACTCCCCACCTTTTTTGCCGCCTGTAAACTTGTGGACTGAACTGCAGAAGGTGTGTGTTAGCCTACTGTGCAATGTAGAGCTGTTGGTATTATTGAATAAATGACTTTCGCACCAGGAATTACTTAAATATTCCCACAAGTCAGGCACCGAAGCCTGGGAAATCCCGTCACTTATGGAGATAGCTTATTGGCTTTCTCTTTTCCATATTTCAGGTTCTTGGTCTCACTGTGAGGCTGAGGATCCTAAAACAGTTCCTGTTATCATCAAGCTGTCAGTGCATCATCTTTGAGACAATTAATGCTAGAACCCTACAGTTTTCTCACTACGCAGAGCTGTAAGGGTAAAAAAAAAAATATTATTAGCATTAGAAGTTAACAATAGGCCTACTTACAATTTGTAATTTTGCCAAACAAAATGTGCTTCATATCTACAATAGTCGGGCATATTTCAGCAGCTTTTCCCTTGAGGTCAGTGCACTAACAGCAGACTGTGAGCCGCTCTTACTCGTTCGTGGAAACAGAAGCAGAGTGAGACCTCTTTGCTCCTTCGGCCTCTATGGATTAACCCGTAGATGATAGGCTGGTCGACCGGCCCCATCGGCTTGCACCGCAAAGAATGGAGGTGGCGTGTGTGCGTGTGTGTGTGTGTGTGTGTGTGTGTGAGTGAGTGAGAGAGAGAGAGAGAGAGAGAGAGAGAGAGAGAGAGAGTGGAGGGGGCAGAAGAGGTTAATTTGTCTCATGCATGACTTGTTTTGCGTGCCAAGCTTATCCATATCTTCTTTCCTCTTACGAGAAAGAGGAGTATTAGCAGGGTACTATAAAAATAATGAACAAATATTGTATTGTAATTTTACTACCATAAATTATCATAAGGTCATTAACTCACTGGACACAGTATAAATTCTTATAGGCCCAGTAATTTATAAGAGTAATAAAAAGTCTACTTTTCATCAGGATCACCGTATGAAAAACATGCCAGAGTATGTCAAATATATTTGAACAGCGTTTAAAA
>OMKZ01056036.1:17395-32444 GCA_900302535.1 Neoniphon sammara
TGTGCTGCATGGGAACAGTGAGTCCTAGAACAGAACAGGATCACTTCACATCAGTAACCTCCTGAAAATCACCCGAGGGTTGGATTAGGAGTAGAGGCATTTAAGTGCACGCGTGCGCGCGCACACACACACACACACACACACAGATTTAAATGGCACCGTAGAGCCATTTTAGCAGTTTTGGATGAAATGCTGATTGATAAATTTGAGTCAATTTAGAGGGTTCTTTGAGTGTTTATATTCCTACTGTATATGGAATGAATTTTATTTTTTTATTTATTCATTGATTTTTTTGTTTAGTCCCATCAGTGATAGTGTGGGGCTGTAGGAATGGCGAGGGGCTCATCAGTTGGTGGGTCTGTTGACCATTTAGGTGATCTTGGGCTTGCAGGTGGGACACAGATTTTCTATAGTATCCTGTGCAGTTTGAAGAGAGACATTTGTTTCCATCTGCTGAGCCTGCATTTAGTTTACACAACATATTTCCTACACATGTGACCTGCTGAGGAGCCGCAGCAGTATGATCTGTGTGCAGGCAGCAGCAAAAGTGAAGGGGAACCTTAATAACAAGATGGCTTTACTGAAGAGTTGCAGAGTTAAGCGGCGCTCTTGTAAAGCTGAGCCAGCTTCTGTGTGTCACATTGTGTGTTCCCTGTTAAGTAAGGCAAGCACAGTAGTTGCATAATTTAGTTGTTCAGGGAAGAATTTACCCTTCCCACCACTACAAACTTAGTGTTTTGCTCCATTACCAACAACACAGGCCTCAAAACATGTCACGAACCACATCACACCCTTTTTTATATGCATTTTGTTGTGCCAAATTTAAAACGTTGAAAATGGAAAATATCCACTAAAATCCCCAAAATTGGAAACATATTTGTTGAATAAAAACACGACATGTACATAGGATTTAATCGCATGACCAGTTGCTCTTTGACTTCTAACCTCTGACCTCTGACAGAGTGGCTGTCATGACGGGTGGCAGTAACATCAACAGGCACAGGTGGACAGATGAAGAAATCAACTCATTCTTTTGTCTCAAATAATATGCAAATAATGCAATATTAGACGGAAAATGCAACTATAACCATAACTATGCTGACAGCACAACTAGGCACAGCCATGGTCCTAGTAAACGAACTGGTTGCCCATAGTAATGGTGAGATGATGATAATGTAGTAGGATATGTCATTGTTTGGTACACACGCTAGCCGATGTTTTGTTCGCTTAAACCCCTTATTACCTGCTGGTAATAAGGGGTTGAGCTTTGTTCAAACCCACAGAACTTTATTTGAAATTCTAATGGAGATCCCAAGGTTTCCAAAGTTCCCAAATATGTCCTGCTGAATTCCAGGGAAATGTGTATAAAATGAGGAGGGGGAATTAAGGGGTTTTAACATATTTTCCGGAAACACACCTTAATACACGTTTAATTAATACGTTTAAACAGCGTTTAATTATTTGCTTGCAATTAATTTGAATGTTAACGTCACTAACTCACTCAGACAGCCCACACAGCCATTTTGATCTCTTATACAGACCACTAGCAGGGCCGGTACACTATTAATTCTGTTTTGTTTTTTGTTTTGTTTTTTTTAAATCATCCTCATAATCCTCAAACCCATAGCCTTGGCTGCTTTGTCTTAATTGCCTTCTTTATCTCGCACCATTCCTGTGCTCACGCCCTCCTCTTTCTCCTCCTCTGAAGTCACCACCACCAGCTCTTCCTTTGCATCTGTCCTTTCCTCTTCTCCCCCTCTCCGGTGCCCTCCTCTGTCAGCGCCCCTTTCTTCTCGTTCCTTGAGGTCGCTCTGCTCCCCGTCCTCTTTGTGCCTTTGCGCTCTTACAGCGCCAGTCCCTCCCTTCTCCTTCTTCCCTTTCTGTCCTCCTTGTCTCTCTCCTCTCCTCCCTCTTTAACCTCCCTCCGTTCTCCATCCTGTCATCTCGCTCCCTCCGAGGTCGACCTCTCCGTCTGTCTGAGGAGGAGGAGGAGGAGGCGGCACTAACTCGCCCTCTATCTCTCGTTATCTCATTAAGATGGCTGTCAGACCGCACTGCAATTACCGCCGGCGCCGCCCCGCCTTGGTGCGTGTCAGCGCGTCTTCATGCATACTGTACGGCCGTGTTTGTACGACCGCTGGCGTGTGAGCGTGCATGGGTGTAGGTGTGGACATGCGAGGGTGTGTGTGCATGCATGTGTGTGTCTGCTAATTGTGCTGGGCTGGATGTGTCTCACTCCAGACAGCCCATAGAGGCCCACCGTGACCTGTCTGCCACATAATAAAACACTGCCCACTGAATACTGATGAAAGGCACCAGGAAATTGGCCTGTCTCTTTCTTTATCCGCGTTGGTTTGCACATCTCCATCTTCTCAGCGTCGGACGAGCGCAGGTGATTAAATTCTTGAAAATATTACCGTTTAATACAAACGGTCTCGGCAATACTTCATGCAGATGAATGATCTGTTAGTGGCACCTCACCTTGGAGTCTGGGGCTTAAAAAAATGTCGTGTCTCAGATTTTGTGGACAACTTTTAACAACAAAGATACTTCAAACATAGGGTGGCCTTAATTTAAAAATTTAATTTAAAAACGGTCAAGTGTCTGAAGGTTTTTCAGGATTGTTGAACATCCAAATTGCTGTAGAATGCCATGACTACACCTTCTAAAATATTACAATTTATTACAAACAACCTTAACAATACTCCATGCAGCTAAGTGTTTGTGTGAATTTGGAGTTGGGAGCTTGGAGTTCATTTAAATAAATAAATATGTAAATAAAAATTAAGCATCTTAAGATTTGTAGACATGCCTATTTATTTTGTCATGGTTATATCTTCTGAAATATTACCATTTAATGTGCAGTGGCCTCACTGCTGTCATACAGACAACTGTAAACAACAAGGATGCTTGCTGACAGATGAACATTTGTATTAATGGTGCTCCAATGATTGCAAATGAAACTTTCTTACGTTTTGCAAGATTTTCAAGAATTTTGGAAACCCAAGTTGCTTTAAAATGCCACAATTATATCCTCTAAAATTTGTGTTAATGATGTGTGATCTTGAAGTTTGCAGAAATAATAATAAATAAATTTAATAAATTAAATCAGATCAAATAAATACATAAATAGATAAATAAATAAATAAAAATGTATCAGGATTTTTGTAGACATGTCTACAAATTGTCTACAAATGATTACCATTTAATGGTAATTTAATGCCAACTTTAAACAAGGATACTCTGTACAGATGAACATTAATGGTGGTCTTGGTTATGTTCTTGAAATATCACCATTTAATAAGCAGTGATCTTACTGCGATGACATTTCAGCTAGATGACTGTTTGTGTTACTGTTGGGTGATATTTAAGTGTGCATGTTACTTTAAATTACTTCATTACAAAATGCACGAGATTTACATAAAAAGGGGCTTCACCTTCATTTTTAGGTTCTGTAGGAATGAGAACCCTTTGTGTCTGCGTTTCCATCCCGAGCCATTGACTGAGTCAGCGGTTCATTGCAGTTCAATGCAGGTTTGATCTGGTTACTGAGTGTATAGAAGGCTGTGAGACAGCATCAGAGAGAGAGAGCGAGACAGAGAGGGAGCTTGATGAAAGAGATTTATTTTGGGTTCAGATTTGATAACCTGTATTCAATCTTCCCTCCAATGTCCTCAGCTAGGCTCTGCAGATGCTGTGTGCCTCTTTTTTTTCTCTCCCTCTATCATAATTTCTTTTCAATCAGTTCCACCTGCCTTCTGTGATGGTGTTGAGATAAAATATTGGGCCGCGCTGAGCTCTAAAGTGGTTTATCGGCATAGAGACACGGTACAAATCTCCACTAAGGTCTCAGATAAAACACTAAGGAACCACAACCAGTACCAAAACTACGCTACAAGCCCCAAAACCAGTTGCTAAAGTACACTAATCCCTAATGCCACATTCATGTCATGGCAGTTTCACCATAAATACGACCTGCTGACTGGGAAAAATACTCAGCTCAACCTCCTATAGTGGTAATTCTAAGTAGGATAATTGTGATTTTTTTCTCCCACTTGGCATCATGAATTGCATTGAGGTGGATATTAATGCAGCTAATTCAGGGTAGAGTTCTTCTTTTTGGACCCGTTCCGAAACGGACCCACGGCATTGTCACTCGAACCCGACATGGATGAATTATTTTTTCTTAAACAGATACCCGGTCTGAAACTGACCAGAGGATAATCAGACCCGATCCAAAGTGGAACATATTGGATCGAGGCCCGATCCGACTGGATCCGACACAGAAAGAGACTGTATGCGCAGCATGCATGAGAATAAACAGCTCTAGCAAATTAACTACAATCAACGTGCATGCGCTGCCCATATGTAACGCGAGTCTGTGGCTCACAGCACTCACTCACATTGATTATATTGCGAGAACAGACGGACAATATGGTTTTTAGAACGTTATTCCATTTCTAACACAAATTACCGGTAGGTCTAGGTTAAAGATCAAAGAATTTAATATGGAAAAAGAGCTGATGGGGTCCTCACGGGTCCATACGGGTAAATCAATTTCAGATTCGCTTACCCAAGACCCACGGCAATTATAGTACCCAAAATGTGCCTGTGAGACAGGTCAAGATTTTGGACCAGAATCTGCTTTGGTCGCGGGTTGGGTCTTGGGTTTTTGGCTCCGGGTGAACCCGTGAAGACCTCTAATTCAGTAATGTTAAGAAGGCAGTCCAAGACAATAAAAATATAAATTATTGGTTAATCTCACAGTAATGCAATGACGTCTGCTTACAAAAAGCGAGTTATGACTGATGTACTTAATTTATGGTTGATTTTAATTTGTAAATATTACAGGTTTTCACTGTGGCCATTCCAGAGAGTTAAGTTCATGAATGCTTCCATGTTGTAGCAGCCAAGTCCCCATTCTTACTCATCTTCCCATCTGACATGAACATTCAGGTCATATGGGAAAGACAGATGGTCAGGTTTCAGGTGGGAAATGCTGCTTGGGAACAGGGGATTTGGCGCTGAGCTCTGATTTCTCAATTCTGATGTCACTAACAAGGAAATACCTGTTTCAAATTAAACATACAAAATGAGTGATTTGCATTACAAATTGTATGTCAGTTTGTGAGCTCAACAAATGTCATGGCAGGACTACGGTTAGTGGTTGGCGTTGCAATTTGTTATTTGCAGGTGAGTTTGCTATAAGAGATAGAAACCTGATCTGGAGCAGCTAAAGTCAACTGAAAACTTCAATCATGAGTTCTTGATGGCTTCAGAACTTTGTTTTAAAGACTTGATGGGTAAAAGTGTCAACTTGGATGCATTCACACATTCAGATTCAGTGGCTGAAATTTTCCTCTCAGCTTGTTTACACACATCACACACACACATTTAGGAGTGATTAATGAACAAAGAATATATGCATCATTGCATTTGACTTGAGACATGTCTTTGTTGGTCAGAATTTAGGAAGTTAGAGAAATCAGGGTCAGAAATCTGACGTAAGCCATGTTGTCTTGCAGGTTGAGGTAATCTTTTTCTAATATGTTAAATTTTATTATTATTTGACTTATTGTATAATCGCCCACTTGGTCGGCACCTATTGCACTCCTGGCGGGCCAGGAGGGGGCCCCCCTCTCTCTGTGGTCCTTCCCAAGATTTCTTCCCTTTTTCCCTTACCTTGGGTTTTTTGGGGAGTTTTTTCTTGCCCGTTATGAGGGTTAAGTCAGGGGGTGTCGTCCTGTTTTGTTTCTTGTAAACTGTGGGCCTGTAAAGCCCTTTGAGACTGTAAACAGTGATTTTGGGCTCTAAATAAACTTGAACTTGAACTTGAACTTGAACTTGAGGTAAATAGTGTTTTCTAGTAGTATTTACCATCTGGAAACTGATATGAGCAGTATTTTCTTTTATCATCTGTAAGCTGAGGTGAAGAGTGAGATTTAGTGAGACGCTGCAGATTTGACCTATTTGCCCAAATTAAATTTTACTGCTGGTATCACTAGTTGGAAGTGATGAATTTAAACCCAACAGTGAAATCCAAAGAGTGAGCGCTCTGTCCACAGACAGCTGCACTGATCAGTGATGGCTGAACTTCTGGCTGAAAGCACCTCCACCCCAACCAACACAAAGATTAATTACAGTCAGTTTACTGATGTCACCATACAGGGTTTCTGGGGGTAATGAAGTCCTTCAGCCTTTCATACATTTGTCAATCGCTGCCACTTGGTGCTGCTAATGTGCAAAAGTGCCCAGTGCAGCTTTTAAACAGAGCAATGTGTACGTATGTGTATGTGTGTTACATATAGTATATAATAAGTATATAATATTATAGCATTAAATATGTTTTCTCCCTCTCTCTCCCTCTCCTTTTTCTCTGAATCTCTCTGTCTTTTCCTTTTTTTCCCTGCCTCCTTCTATATCCAATTGTTTCTTCTCACTCTTCACATTCTTCCTCTTGATCCATACTTGCACATTTTCACTCATACATTTCCACTTTAACTGGTTCAAGTGTTGGCATTGTTGATTATGTCTTACTATCCTCAATGACTCTATTCCCCTTGCATTTTGTGGCTGTAAAGGCCCAATTCACCCACTGGGATCAATAATGTCTAGTCTAGTCTAGTCTAGTCTAATCTAGTCTAATCTAATCTAATCTGTTTTTCTGCGCTGCTTTTGTTGACTAAAACAGAGCTGTATGCTCATCTGTTTTAAGAAGAGCAGCTCTCCCTCTCTGATGTGTTTTTAAGCTAACGAGTAAACAAACAGGAAGAACAAAACAAACAAACACAGAGCTTTAGAGACCAAACAACTTCCTGTCGAGTTGCCATGGCGACTAGTTAAGACCACTGTTTGCTGGAACTTTTTTTTTTTTTCCCCTTCATTTCCCAGTTGATTAGTATTGCAAGCAGTAGATCACAGGATGCTGTGGCTTGACTGTGTGCGTGTGTGCGTCTGTCTGTGTGGGTGGGTGGGTGGCCAATATGCAATAATGTAGCCAATGCGCAAAAAAAAAAAAAAAAGGAAGACAGTACATATTGCAGTAAAAACTACTTTTAAATACTGTTATCATTAAACCAATTTGTCTAGCAGACTTCATTGTTTATGATATTTTGTACAGCAGTGAGTTGGCAGATCAGCAAATCACAGCTTTAAAACATAAAGCCTCCAGTACATATATTTATTTCAACTTACAGCAAATTTGGGGATTGTTTACTACAAATGTGTAAAAGAAAATTGGCTAATATAACGTTATCTGGACTTTTTTACCACCGGATATCGACATCAGTATTGGCCTCCAAAATCCAGTTTCTTATAAATATATAATCACTCAACTGCAGACTGCATATTGACTGGACCCGTTATGATTTTTCATACATTTCCAATATCGACCCCCTCATATCAATCTTACCTTATGTGGAAATACGCACTGTACACACTGTCCCTCATTCTCACTGAGTGTGGGCTGCAGATTGTAAATGAATCTCATTAAAACCCCACTGTGCCGTCATAAGGTAGAGAGCGACCTCTTTGTGGTTGTTGAGGCTGTGTGAGGTAAAGATGTGGCAACAAAATAAGAGTTAATCCGCGCGTGCTGGATTGGCGCTCCGCTCGTTGGCAGGACGCTTTGTATTCACCAGAAGAGTCGTAGGAGGGAGGGCAGGACGGATGGAGGGATAAAAAAGAGGGAAAGAAGGAGGGATGAAGGGCACGGGGGTGTGAAACGAAGCTAATGTGATGCCAAACATGTCCTCTTGAAAACGACCTTGTTACACAAAACATATGGCGGGGTGTTGAGGCGGCGTTGGGCGAAGAGAGAGGGGTGAGAAGACAAGGAGTAGAACGAGAGGGAGAAAGAGAGCGAGGGGAACGATTGAGAGAGAGAGAGAGGGGGAGGGAGGGAGAGAGGTGAGAAGAAAGAGAGCGCGAGGGAGGAGAAGGAGATCCAGGGAGCAAGAAAGCATGAGCGAATGTGGCGTGAGGGTGAGAAAAGTAGATGCGATGGAAAGCGGGGAGAGGGAAATAGAAGCAGAAATGAGCGAGAGGGACAGAGAGGGAGAAAATCATCCCTTATTTATAATCTCTGTTATTCTAGGCCTTGATTCTGACTCAGATCATACATTAGATCCCTCTGAAACAAGCCATGTTTCCTCTGCTCTCTCCTCAAACTCTCTGCTCCTATCTTTAGCTGCTGTCACTGTCCCAAATAGACTCTTCCTCTCTCTCTCTCTCCAAGAAGAAAGAAAGAAAGAAAAAAAGGAGCAAGTGATGAGAGATGATGAGAAATACTGTACATTCTCGGTGCGGCTTTTATCTAAAAAGCATCAGCTGGCCACAGCTGAAGCCAGTTCACAGTTTGTACTTTTTTTGTGCCTAGGGTTTGACTGATGGGGCTTTTTGAATGCTGATGCGTATATCAATATATCTGGATTGCAAATTGGATTGCTGCTGTCAGCCGATGCTTTTTGCCCTTACTGCGAGTCTTAAATTGGACTTTTTGCAAAACAGTAAGAATTCATTGATTCTGTTGTATAGGAATTGTTAGACCATGAGTTCTTTCCGGAGATGTTAGGAGCTCTTGATTGGCCTTTTCACACTTAGCACACATGGACTTAACAAGCGAGACACTGAAGTTCATGTCTCACATCAGATCAAACACTGCAGTGTCCAGCATGGCATTTTAAGAGTTATGTCCCTCACCACTAATTCCTGAGTGTCTAAGAAGTATTTATCATGTGAAAGCTAGTCTCCAAAGGGTCATGGAATTTCTGGAAAGTCATGGAATTTTGAAAAGCCTATTCCAGACAGGCAAAGTCAGGGTATTAAAATAAAGTCTTGGGGATAAAGGTTGCAGAATATCATGAATTTTATCAATCCCAGTTTAAGAAATCAGTAACTAGCCAGCAACCACCAAATGCAATATTTATTTTTTCCATTGTGTTTAAGTCATAAAAAATAAAAAATAAAATAAAATAAAATAAAATAAAAATACAAGTATAGGCCATGGAAAAGTCAGTGAACTTTACATTTGACATACTTATACTGGGAACCCTGACTGATTTCTACTCGTATTTACCATCTGAAACCAGAATGAACAATATTTTCTTGTATATCTGGCATGCATGCAGCAATAAATGCATGCAGCAATAAATTGCTCAAACTGGGAAGTATTAAAAAACACATAGGGAATACAAAGGAAGTAAGAACATCTCCAGCTCCTTGTGCTCACACAAATTAGTCCATGCATGCGTTAAATTACACTTTGTAACCCAAGTTAGGGGATGCTCTATGCATTACTGTATTATTTTAAATTTTGCACAGTAGGTAAGTCTTTTTCCTACTCTGGCTCCCTTTCTTGTTATCTCTTTGTCTTCTGCACTCTCTCCAGCTCCCCCATTAAATCTCTTCAAGTGTTTTAAGAAGTTTTTCACAGGCTGTCTGCATCTGTTTCCTGAGTCTTGGCATCCAGGCCTAATTATCCAGGCTCCAGCACATTATAAGCTCCCAAATGGTCGAGGACAATTCACATGAAACAACAGCACCTCCCTAATCTCTTTTTGATTGGATACGTTGCATTGTGTGGCTATGCATGTGTGTGTGTATGTGTGTGTGCGTGTGTGTGTGTGTGTTTGCTGGTAGTATCACCTTGTATACGGTATCTGTAGCCGACGGGTCGCCAGCCATCTGGTGACTGCAGTCGTCTGTCTGCCACGCTGGCATCAAGGTCAAAATCGCTCTTTCTGCTGAAGCCTGCGGACCACACACACACACACACACACACACACACACACACATGCAAAAACATACACACACATACACAGTTTAAACACTGACATGATATCCCTGTGACCCTGATTAGGAATAAGTGGGCAAGGAAAATGAATGAATCAATGAACGATATGTTTTTGAGTCATCTCAATGTGGAAATATATAAACTGTTATTTGTAAGTTTATAGAAACTTACATTTAATATATTGCTTTGGTAATATTACTTGAAGCATGGTATAAGAATCACTGAAATGCATCCACATGTGCATACTAAGAAGACAACGTTCTAAGGTTTCTCTGTGAACTCTTCCCTCTCTCTCCCTCTCCAGTATCTCTATCTCTTTCCATCCCTGTCCCTCTGTTCCTCTGCTGCTTGGATCACTGACTGGATTTAAAATTATTACAAACAAGCCTCCCTTTGTAGTCCATATCACTCCAAGGCACTGACTGTCCAAGTGTACACTGCAGATAGCGACAAGTTAATGTCAATTTTCTTCTTTTACTAGCGTATTTAAGGATTATTATGTCAAACAGTCTTACTGTGTTGGCGGAATATTTTGATTAGACGATAAAACGAGCTTGAGTTGATTCTTGAAATAAAAATGAGAAAATTTTATGGTAAGAGAACATCTAAATATCTAAGTATCTAAATATCTGGAAACAAGTGGAATTTCTCAAAACCAGTGTAATTATGTTCCAGTGCTGTAGGAAAACCTGACCTCAATCTGTTAGCAGACAAACAAAGTCTGAAGGCCAATTATTGATCTGGATGCATTCAAACTTTCTTGGTGTATGGAGTTATGTAAATGTATTGGATTTATAGGAAAAAAAAAAAAAGATGGACAAAGATTTTCATAATCTTAAGTCCTCAGGAAATACATATCATAGTGGAAGTGGGTGTGTTCAAAATATCCTCAAGGATTAAGTGAGGATATCAGCAAAAATCAATACATACCAAGGCCTCACCAAACACTCTGCAGGGCAGGCACTTCGGTCTCTCTCTCTCTCTCTCTCGTTCTTCTGCTATCTCTCTCTATCACTCTCTCTATCTCCATAGCTGGTAGTGCTAGCCTCGGGCACAGGCTGTTGCTAAGAAACGGATCGGGGAGCCGGAGTATGTATTAGATATGCTCTTTTTTCAGCCCTCCGTGACAAGTTCAGAACTTTTTTTCAGTGGGAAATGTCAGAGAAAATCAATCCCTTCCACCCTCCACTTCATTTCACTCTCTTCCCATCTCTCTCTTTATTCTTTTTCTTTCCCTCACCCCGCTTGCTTCGGTCTAAATATACACCAACAACTCAGTCTGACTGTGCTTGGTTTTCTTGACTTTTGTACAACCCAAGTACTCAGATTGGCTCTGGTTACTTCGTTTGACTTTCCAACAACATTTTGGTTTTCTTGACTTTTCTGTTCACCAAGAACATTCCCTGGCTCCGCTTGATTACCTTGACTTTTGTATAATTCAAAGACCCAGCTCAGATCTGGTTGCTTTTCTTGACTTTTCTATGTACCAACGGCATGTTGGCTTTCTTGACTCTTCTAGACACCAAGAACATTCCTTGGCTCTTCTTGGTTTTAGTTATCTTAGAAACCAAGAACTCACCCTGGCCCTGGTTTCCTTGACTGTTTATTTACACACCCTTGCCTCCGTCTGGACTTATTATTCTTTTAGAAACCAAGAACCCAACTTGGCTATGCTTGGTTTTCATAACTTTTTTACAAGCAAAGAATTCAGCCTGGATCTGCTTGGTTTTCATTACTGTTTTAGAAACCAAGAACACAACCTGGGTCTACTTGGTTTTCCTGACTCTTGTACAAACCAAGAAATCACACAGGATCAGACTGGGTCTCTACACCAAGTACACCTAATGGCTCTGTGTTTGATTTCCTTGACATTTTAACAAAAAAAAAACACCTTTGCTCTTGTTGGCTTTCATGGCTCTTTCATGGATGTGTTTTTAATGCAGCAGAAGTACGCCTGATTTATTAACACTCTACGTGACAGTTTTGTTGCTATTAGTGGAAAAACCACAGGGGTATAGTGTAGTAAGTAGACTGCACTGGTTTGTAGCACATTCACGATCCCAGCTCCCTTTTTCCGTAATTACAGTGTGGTCGGACAGCCACATAATGAAACAAAATTTGAAACAGCTCCTGCCACTGTTCCCGGAAGGCTTGTCATTGAGCTGACCTTGGCTAAATATACTTTATGGAGTTATTCTTAGTCTGACATGTAATGCACTTAGCGAACACAGGTGATTCTGATTCTGACTGTAACTGACATTAAAGTGAAGGGTGGAGCTTGCCAGCCCGCACTGCTGTCCAACACCCCTCTAAAGAACCTGACTTGGTTCAGCCCTCCATCAGCCCAGGGTGAAGGGCAAGACCACCTTGGGTGAAATGAGGGGTGAAGGAACACATTGACTCTGTCTGCACAGGGACAGTGCTAATGGAGAATAGATTATGTCAATTAACACTCACAGCAGGGAGACATTAATCAGCTAATGATGGTTCAGTGACATGCAGAAAAAAAGGTGATTGCTAAGAAAGGGACCGTGCATTAAGTCATTGGGTGAGAGCAGTTGTGTTTTACGGGCTGGGCAGTTGAAGTGGTATATCCATCTCTATGTGTGTCACTGCTTACATGCAGAGGGTCTATATATTTGTATAAGGGAGGCACTGATGCTGAGCCAAAATTGAGCCTCGGTAAATGAGATTTTACCCAAGACCAATATCAAATACCAAAATCCCTGAGTAACATGTCAGAAATTAAAGCAATTAAAGAAACATGTCAGAAATTGGTCTTGATTTTCTCCATTTTTGACTCACAGAAGCCTGTATTTCTCAAATGATGGGAATTAATTATTTTGTCCAGTGACCCCAAACTAATAATCCCAGTCTACACTGCTCAGTGAAAGTAATGGATCAAAACGGTATTTTGTTGCGGTTGATACTTCAAGTTTTGTACTCTGTATTTTTATTGGCATCAGTGGTATTGATGCATCCCTAATCTGTATCCATAAATATCATTTCTGTATACACTCATTTGTATGCATGTGTCTCTATATTTGTTAATGCTCATTCATCCACAGAAAGGCAGCTGAATTCCATGCTTTTTTTTTTCAAGCTGCTTCACATTCTTACAGTCCCAGTTTTACCATGGTTTTCTTCTCTTGACCAGTGAAGAGTTTCACAGGAACAGCTGAGGGTTCACTGCCTTGCTAAAGGACACAGTGATTGGTGAGCAATGGGTCAGTGTTACTCATTCACTTCCTTTTCCCAGCCGGTCTGGGAATCTGAACCTGATGGCCTAGTAGCAAGCCCATTTCTACCTCTGTCATCCCCATGTATCCATTTATGTGTATATACATCATTTTCATACATGAGCATGCTCTCAGGGTTGGGCCTGGAGACAGCAGAGTCATGCTCTCTGTCTGTGTGTTTTGTGCAGCTAGACTGCATACTGTGTAATAAATTAGCTGTAAAAAGTAGGGCAGAATGACCAGAGACTCTTCTGTTTTTCTGCACCGGAGAACAGGACGACATATAGGCCACCGATTCTCAAGTTGGGGTTTGGGGACACTCAGGAGGCCTTGTGGGGATTCCCCAAATGAAGACTAGTTTGATTTCAACATAATTTAATTCACTAAAATTGTCCCAGTACTAAATCAGCTACTAAATTCTTATTATTTGGGCCCATGGGGCTAAATTTTGTTCAAACCGAGGTCCATGGCTCTAATGTGAGAGTACTTAGGGGTCTGTTATTGGAGAAGGTTTATGAATTTGATGTCAACATCTTTAAGAGAAAGAGAGAGGCAAGAGAAAGTATGAAATAGAGGCAACGGAGAGACAAATGAAAGAAGGAGCCATAGGGAGAAAAGGGTGTGAGAGTGAGAAACAGAGATTGAGCCAAAGAGACGCAAAGGAAAAAAAACCTCTCAAACAATGGAGGAAAAGAAGCTATAAACACTTTAAAATGACGGCAGGAAACAAGCTAGCCTCACAGTAAAATAAAATATAAACTCACCCTGCATTGAGGGGGTTGGGTTTGCCTTTATGCACAGCTGATTGAATTTGGGTGTGCTTGATTTGCACCAGCAGGCAGCTGTGTGCTGGCTGAGAGATGACTGTGGTCTGCATGTGAGGGGGCTTGCAGTCATCAGAGAAATGGTTATTTGCTTCAGCCTTCTGCCGGACGGCACCAGAGCGCAAATATGTGCATTCATGTCGTTTTGATCTAAAATGGAAATTACAGAAACAACTCCCATCTGTTTCTATGCGTGATGAGTTTATCCGCTGCCTTATCTGGGCACATTTGTGTCTTGCATTGATTCATGGCTGCAATAAAGCCAATTAAAGCGGTTGCCAAAAATTTCAATTTTCTGCAGAAACGGTCAGAGGATGTTTGTTTTATTCTTTGTTTGTGCATGCTGCCTGGATTGTTTTTTCGGCTGAGCGTATCATTTATCGCACACATATGTGCACACACACACACACACACACACACACACACACACACACACACACACACACACACACACTCATACATCCAAATACACATGCTCAGACAGTGTGTGATGAGCCAGAGCATGGCTGGCTGCCAGCACCGATGTGACAGAATGCATTAACATGTGGCCGAAGAGTCAGAAAGACAGGCAGTTGGACGGACAGATGGACTGACAGGCGAAGGCATTTAACCTGATGTGCTTAAAAGATAGAGTGATCAGAGAGACAGATGGTAGAGGGAGTGAGAAGACTCTTAAAGAAGGCAACGTTCATCATATTTTCCCACTGACACAGCAGCAGACACAAGTGCTACATCACTAAAACAACATCAGAATCAACAGTTCAATGTTGATTAAAGCTGCACTGAACTTGGCATGTTGGCGGCCCCAACTGGCAGTGAGCAGTAACTGTTTGAATTTGGAGGACTTCATTACTCAAGAATCCTCGAAGGTTACGTCAGTGAATTAAAAGTCTTCCTAGAGTTACAATTACAATTACTCTTTTGAGAGCATCTTGCTTCTTTAACCTGTTAGAGTTCAGCAGATTGCTGGTGAAATTTTACAAATTTGACACTGTTCATTTATTTATTAATTTATTTAGCGAGTTAGATAAATTTACACAAACTTTTAAAATTTAAAATAAAAAAATAGTAAAAAAAAATTTTAAAAAAATATGCACATTGTGAAACATTTTTACAAATTTGACACATTCTAAACAAATTGGTTAATTTGATATTTTTCTTCTTGACAAAGGTTGTTTGCGGGAGGCTAAATA